>WSZQ02000004.1:686428-725525 GCA_019419845.2 Weissflogia rhopalogaster | reverse complement strand
TGAAAAAAAGTGTTTTACTCATCAAAAATTTATTCAACATGTTCTATCAACAAGTGACAGAAGACTCTTTCAAATATTATACATAACATTTAAATAATGAATAAATAAGGATGATTTAATTAATTGATGTATTAAATCAGTTACAATAAATGCGCTGCTATCATTACAGTAATTATCATTCTCATTCCGCACTTCAGAATGTTATTACAACGATTAAACAAAATCCTATAAATCATTACATTGTATATGTACAAGCAATAACTGGGACAAAACTTATCAAGATTTAATTAATTTAAACGCCGATTTGTTCGTCTTTAGACTGAATGTTTACACAACAGTGAATTGGTATGCATCAAACATGGGACATTTGAAGGCTAAAAGGAATTTCAGCCTTCAAATCGACGAATAACCTTAGCTTCATTTCATAAAAAATGTTTAATTGCTCGAGTCATACCGTGATTTATGCGTAATTAATGAGCCATTCTAACAAGGAGAGTGTGTCAATTGTCCAACACGGAATTGAATGAAATTTTGTGTACGTGATTTATATAGAAATAAATTGTGTTGACGGGATTTTATGCCGTTTCGAGCCGTCGGCCCAAACAAAAAAGTTCACAGTTTGGTATATATTGCTTTAACACCACCATTTGCCATAAGAATTACGTGGCGTACCGTCAACACGCCTGCATGTAGACCAATCTTGGCGCGCTTGCCGCGAGTACACACACGATTATACGCCGAATGCTGCTGTTAAAGTAATATATACCAAACTTTGAACTTTATTTTTGGGTAAACGGCGTAAAATACCGTTAACACAATTTATTTCTATATATGTACTCAACGTACAAAAAATTTCATTCAATTCCGTGTTGGACAATTAACACACTCTCCCGGTAAAACAAATTACGTGAATTAAACGCTGCCAATGCGATTTGCGATTAATGCGCTGAATTATCAGCGGGCAAATAAGCGAATAACAATAAGCGAATTCGTTGCAAACACGCCCCGCGCACATTTCGAATAATTTTATCACTATCTTCCGTCGATTACCAACGATTTTCAACTGTCAACACAATCGACATGCGGGGCATATTATAAATATCAACAATGTGGGAACATTTGTGGACTATTGCATACAGAGTTCAGCCGCGTGAAGCTATAACTTATCAGTCTCGCACACTTCTTGGGATAAAAGTCATCAAAAAGTACATTAATTCGGGCGATAACTGTAAAGAGACCTGATTTCTTAAGTAGTGCAAAGAGAGTAATCAGTTTGTTGGAATTTGTTAGCACTGGATAGAATGACAAATAAAAGAATCAAGAACAGTGATAATTTCCTGGAAACAATGGCGCTTGGACCAAATTCCATCCGAAGTTTAATGTATGGGATTAATTTTTTATTTGTGGTAAGTACTATAAGACGAACATGATATAGCATAATGTGGTTTTTAAATAAATCTAATCTAATTAGCGTTACACTCTTCTATGGGGTATTGTCATCTATTGATGGATTTTTAATTGATTTTGGGGTGATTGGCAAACGGGTCTATTTGTTATTTCTCTCCATTTCTACCTGTCACTAACTAATCTTCTCTATTGCCAATGCCCATGTTTTTGGGTCAACCGTAACTTCCTTCATTCATGTATTAGTTGGTTTTCTCTTTTTTCTCCTTCATGATTTCATGATGTTTCTTGCAACTGCAGTTTCATATTTTCTACACTGTTATATATCCGAGCCATTCTATTCTTTGCTTATTCATGAATTTTCAAATGTGCATGCTTCTAGTTTCTTCTCCAGTTCTTTGATAGTTTATATTTCCTTATTAGACTGTAAACATCATCTTTTATAAGTGTCTCCTTCTTGCATAAATATTTTCATTGAATTCTCCATCAGTATTTTGTTTTTTTACAATTATTGTAAGATCGTCGGTATAGGTTATTATTATTGGTACTCCCATTTAAATAAATATGTGATTACAATAGTGATTTAGTTAGTGTGATTTAGTTAAACACCAAGAAATTTAGTTGACTAGTTTGTTTTTCTTGTGTTTAACAGATTTATCCACATCAAATTTGTCCATAACAATCCCATATATTCCTAACCTGGAGTTTCCTGGAATACCACGAACTCCAGAGTTAATTTCCCATCAAGTCTTTCAGGAACCAGACCAAATCCACACCCACATACATCAAAATGGGCCTCACGCATGCATCCCTCATTCTTACAGCAATGAATAAGTACATTCCAATTCATTTTAATTTTTGAAAGCATGTTCATTGGAAGTGACCCTGTGATCCGAATTTTCTGGACTATAGCTTTGCCTCTTAAACTTACCAATTATGCAAAAACAACTGAACAAAACAGGAATATCTTATATATCTTATCAATTAATAATCTCAATAATTTTTTAAAGATGACTGGAATTATTCTCGCTGCTCATGGAATGGATAACTTATTCTTCTACCGAAAATATGGACAACTGATCCAATCACAATACGAATACATTTCATACATACAAATTATTATCGGCTTTGCCACATGCGCTATTGCAATCATCGGATGGTATGGCGCAATGGCTGAAAGTTCTGTTATTACATTGCTAGTAAATTTTAATTGTAAAACCAACTCAAACGCATCGATAACGCGCATCTATTTTAGTTCTCTACAAGTTTATTGCTAATATTTTTCCTGGAACTATCAGTCGGAGTTGGCAGCTACTTCCTCAATCTCACAGCAAGCACATCATTGGCTAAATCACTGCGTTTACCCAACATTACTGATAACTACAGCTTGCTGTACAGATGGGAGCGATTGCAAAATGACGTTTGTGAACTTAAACCTTTTCAAACTTTAAACCTGAATTTAAAATATTTCGAACCGACTTTTTCTTATAGTTTTCATGTTGCGGCATTGATAAGTCATCGGATTGGGTGGGACATTTCATGGACGATGCGAATGATTTGAACTTACCGACATCTTGTTGTTATTTTGATGAATACGCCTGGAAATTGGGGGAATGCTGGCCAAGAGATGCGTTTAAGGTTGGCTGTTTTGTGCCACTCGAAGCTGAAATCCAAGATAATTGTATTATGGTTTGTTTGATTTGTTTTATGATTGGTACATTTCAGGTACATTCTCACACATTTTCTGAGAATATAATCAAATATTGATCATTTATCTTTGTTTTAGTTGTTGGGAATATGTCTTACATGTTTTCTAAGTGGTGAATTTCGTAAAGGATATTATAGCATTTAAGGTTTTAAAAATATGTTTGTAGATTATTTTTGTATATATCGTTATGATAAATATCTGCTGATTGTGTGTTAATAAATGTATATGTCAACTTTGGGTGTAAGCCAAAGGAATCGTACAAGTATCCGCCCTCAGGTTATTTCTTCAGCCAGGGGTGCATTATGAATTAAGCATCCTAGGCACGTCCACATACTGTGCAGAAATGCTCCCCTGTCCATAGGACCCTTTTCTCAAAATACTAATATTGGCATACTAATACATATAACATCAATAACAATTACAATAAATAAATATATAATAAATAATAGGATTTGGAAATTAGGATTTAGGATTTGGGATTCGGGATTTGGGATTAGGGATTTAGGATTTAGGATTTGGGATTTGGGATTTGGGCTTTGGAATTTAGGATTTATTATTTAGGATTTCGGATTTGGGATTTTGGATTTGGGATTTAGGATTTGGGATTTGGGATTTGGGCTTTGGAATTTAGGATTTAGGATTTGGGATTTAGGATTTTGGATTTTGGATTTTGGATTTGGGATTTGGGATTTGGGATTTGGGATTTGGGATTTGGGATTTAGGATTTAGGATTTAGGATTTGAGATATGGAATTTAGGATTTGGGATTTAGAGGCGTGCCCTGCCTGTCTCACTCTCTCCTGCCCAGAGGGTGCCTTTCTGCTCGTAGCTACACACATGCAGCTGAGCACGCTGTGCCGTTACACTTGGCCGTAATGAGATGTTTTCCAGACGCTCAAGGCGCCAAACGCTTCGTGCATCCACTTAAACCTACCCCAAGAGTGTCTTGTGCCTCTATGCTCTCTTTATTAACCAGTTGGCGACTCAGGGCTTACAAAAAACGTGAAAAGCATGTGATGCAGACTAAACAGCTCAAAAGTTCTTTCACGCCATACTAAATATTGGTAATTTGGCGACAAATATAAAAAAGGGCTCAAACTTGCCTCGCCGTTCTCAACACCTATCATTCAAACCAGCAGAACCTGCTGAGCGACGTAACTCTGTGCTCAATTGCCGCGAATTGTTTAAACAAGAGAGGTACGTCGGCTGTGAGTGCCGCACATAAAACGCGTACCACGTTCGCAAGTATACTCGGCTGATTGTATGACAGTCGCCTATAATTTAGCTGATAAGAAACGTACACGTTTGCATATTGCCACGACCGTGCATCGGCACAGTGCACGCACAGCTCAATTAACCAACTTAATCTCGCGATAGCACCCTTGCATCGCTCACGTATCGTCTGCGGTCTGATCACCATATTGATCGAAAGCAACGTGACGCGTCTTACAATTAGTAACAAGCATAACAAGTACGTAGGTCGATTTTCGGGCGAGAGTTGCGACCGGTTCGGTGCGAAGAGCGCGCGACGAAAGCGAAAACTTTTTCGTTAACGTCAAAAAAAAAAAGAAATACACGATTGCGTTATATTCGTGCGGTCAAACTGGGCCAACGTGGTCGGAAACGTCTTACGTGAGTGCAGACGGTGCATTAATTTCAAATATACGCAACGAGACAGTAATTAATAAACTAGCAACAAAATGTCGTACACAGCAGTAACAATCAAATATCTACTTTTCCTATTCAACCTATTATTCGTGGTAAGTTGATTTGCATTTATTCCTTATTTTATTTCGAAAGAAAAAGTCTATCAATCAAATTATATTCATGTGATGAAGATTTCTTACAATATGCCGTATGTTCTAATGGAATTAGAATCATTAGAATCACTAGAATGATGAGCACTAGACAGATAAATAATGATACATCACAGGATAATCGTTCTATGAATACTTTTTGGCTTGGGTAAATCTGGCATCTTGGTGATTATATATATTCTAAAATTATTTGCTGACAAACATCGTCATTTCAGATAACTGGTATCGTGATGATATCAGTTGGTGTCACCGTGAAGGAATATTATTTTACGTATGAAAATCTCCTCGAAGACCAGTACTTCTCCACATCGAATCTACTCATTGCCATCGGTGCTATCATATTCTTCATTGCATTCTTCGGTTGTTGTGGTGCAATTAAACAGAATTATTGCATGCTCATTACGGTAAGTAAGGCTAGACATTGTGTAAACACAGACGAAATAAACAACATCGGCTCAAGCAACGTCAAGTCTAGTAATTAAACTTTTTGTTATCAGTTCGTCGGACTATTGGTGTTTATTTTTATCCTGGAGTTCTCAGCCGGTATCAGTGGATATGTCCTAAAAGGCGCAACAAGGGAGTACCTCACTGATAATATGTACAAGACTATTAAAAAATATAACACCACTGATGGTAATGAATATACCAAAGTTTGGGATCTCATTCAAGAAACGGTATTTGCATTTAACCTATTTAACCCATTTAATAATAACGGTTTGAGAGGTTAACAAGAGGTTAAAACCCTTTCTTGTCAACCTCGCAAACCGAAACCAACTCCGATCTTTTTATTTCTAGTTCGTCTGCTGTGGTGTTCGAGGTTTCCAGGATTACAATGAAACTTTAGGTCCATATTTACCACTTAAGTGCTGCACTCCTGCTCCTGGTACGAATGGACCTTATGAGTGTACCTCAGAATCGGTGGGTTTCCACAAAGATGGCTGCTTAACGGCGTTTAGTAACTATATTAGTGATCATGCCCTGACTATTGGTTCGATCGGTTTGTCCTTCGCTGCCGTACAGGTTGGTTTGTTACCGTTTTCAGTTTTTGTCGATGCAGTGGTTTTATGGAATATTTTTGTCTTTAGGTGCTTGCGATTGTATTTGCCTGTCACTTGGCGAAACAGGTGAAGCAGAATTACGTGCCGTATGCATAAAATAAATTGCAGTCATTTTTTCTACCTTACTTAAATACGTTCAATGAAATAGCCGATAAGCGTCGCATGTCTCCACACGAAACATATTCATGTATGGAATTTTTGTATTTTACGTTTCCTATCGTAACAATAGAAGTGGATATACTAAGTTATATTTAATGTTATTAGAATGTTGAATGTATATTTTTTGAAAAGAGAAATAAACAAATTATTTGATAATATAAAATCATGTGAGTTTGATTATTTGTTATTCCAATGTTCTTCATATTGTTAGAGCAAGGATGATCAACCTGGGGCCCTCCGAAGCAACTTTGATCATCCTTGGATATACGCGGTACCTGTTGACGGGAACCCATGATGAATGTTTTCCATGAGGTTGGTTCAGACGATGAAAGTGCCATTGAGATCTCTGGTGTCCGACATTGTGCAGAAGTAGATCAACAGTAGATAACAGTAGATATAGTTCTAGTGGAAGAGCTGCATATAGCTGCATATAGCATGGCCAGACGATAATCTGTTACGATTGGTGGAGGCGCCGCCAAAATGATTCCACATTCTAAGTGTAAGATTTCTGCCCATGTTCCGAGGCTACTGTGTCAGTTCTATGAGCACTGTGCTGTTTTTATTTCTCGCAGGTGGCTGGCCTCACCAGGAAACCATCCTTCTTTCTCAGCCGGGCTTAGGACCGTCCCTGGCGTCTGCCGCGGAAACAAGAGCGGACATCGTCCTCATCAAACGCATACTCAGAACAACAGAGATGCACGATCTAAGAGCTATAAGCGGACTAACCATCTGGGACAATAAACGGAACAACGATATTAGAAAGAGGTGGACAAGAAATCGTTGGAGGATGTGGAACGACCACGTTGTTAGAATGCAATGCGATAGAATCTCGCGAATGGTGAAAGAGGGCAGGCCACAAGGAAAGCGCCACACCGGCAGGCCACCAAAAAGTTGGTCCGATAGCTCGACATCAATATCCCAGCAGAAGTGCCAGTAAAACACAAGCTAACCAGCTTAACATAAGAAGAAGTGTAAGATCGAGAGGCGGAGGAACTATAGTTCATATGATTTTTAGAGAATAAAAATTAGCTGTTCACGGATTTCTTCGAGTGTTCACTCATTCATACAACTTACACATAACTTCAAACATTCAACTTCAAACAACACTCTGTAGACATCTACAAGTCACTCCGAGAACTACTCTCATCAACAACAACAACAAATACATCAACAACTTACACCAACAAACAAAAAACAACAACAATATAAACACAGTCAATAAATACAAATGATCTAAGTCTGAAAGTCCCACAGAAGTCGATAGACTTGGATAGAAATAGAAAAACAAATATGTTGGCAATTATGGAATAAATGTAGACAACCAATCATACTCAAAATAAGCGGTATGAGTGACGTTCCAACAAATCCCTCTTTGATTTGTTGTCATTTCTGTATGTCAGTGCGAGCAATGACTTGTCACCTGTCCGCGTACAATCCGTAATCAAAATCACCTGATAAGTGCACGCCAAAGAAGAACGCCAGAGATGAATGAACGTGTGCCCGGATTGTACGGCCGGGCGGCGCACGGCTTACACCACTAGCCACCCAGCACGATGAAAGGCAAACCGCGCAGATAGTCCATACGAGTTCGACGACACTATCACGCCGCTCGGTCTCCGGTGGTGGTTTCGCTATGTCGGAGCTGTCGACGCCGTCCTCGTCGAGCGCCAACGGCAACCCGACCACCACATGGTCCCTCTACTCAGCGTCGCAGAACCTCGCCGGCGTGCTCAACGACCCCAACAAGGGCAAGCAGAGTAACTTCTTCGTGAAGACCTGGGGCGACGGCTTCGTAGAGCGCACCGAAATCGAGCGCAGCCCTTTTTTACCCGACGTCACCCGCGCCCACTTCGAAACGTACCTGAAGAAGTGCGGCAAGCGCTTCCGTCGTCATCGTCGCCTCTCCACCTCCAACGCTGAGAATACACGCGTGCGAACGAAAAGTGAATCAGGTGTAGAGAACGTCGACAGCATTCCAGGCATATTCCTGCAGGCAACATTCCCGCTCAGTAATCCCAAAGTATTCGCCGAGGTGTTCGGCACGTTAGATGCAACCAGTTTCAACGAGCGTACCCTCCACGAATCGCTCACGCATTATTTGGATATCGTTGAAGTGCAAATCGCGAAGCAAGTCTCACAAAAATCTGGTGCGTTTTTCCATGCGATGACCTCACATGATACAATTATGGAGCAGATGGGGACAGCCTGTGGGGAAGTTCGACAACTACGAGGTAAAATGAAAACAGTGGATGAACATTTGGCGAAAAATTCCCTCCGATTACTTTCGATGGCACGTTCACGATCGAATCGCATCGCACTCCTGGATAAAATTAAGTTTATGTCGACAGTGCTACAAACCCAACCAACCCTACAACTCCTCTTGAGTTCCTCCGATTATGTTGCAGCTTTAGAACTCATCGAAAGCACGCAGCAGGTGCTTGCCCGTGAATTAGCCGGTGTAACAAGTCTTCGACATTTACCCTCGCAGCTTAAAGAAATGTCTCGACTTATCGATAAAATGCTCACCACCGAATTTGAGCGTTATGCTGCCGCCGACCTCCATCGCCCATTGGACCCACCTCGAGAAGGCGTCCTCGAACCAGAGCGTTTAATCTCACTTGTCGCTGGTTTACTCCGGCAGAACCATCTTAGTTTTCTGGAAGTTTACAAGCAAGAAGCCGTCACAGCAGCACAGGCTGTACTTAAACAACTGCTCATCGAGCAGTTGGCGGACGTTGAGGATGATTCGGAGCAGTGTTTGACGGGTTCAGGTGAGACGACTCCAAACTTAGACTCTTCTCATTGGTTGCGAGTGCTCCAACTTGCCAGCGAGGCTCTGTCGAAGTTAATAGGACGGGTCCGAGATGTTCATGATATGATCAAACAGACGGCTCAGATTGCCGCTGGTGTGATCATGCCGAGTGATTCTAGTCTAGTCCAACAGGAGAAATTCCTCCACGTTGATGATTTACGCCGGGTGGAGACCAAGTTAAAGGACCTCCTCGTTTCTATCTGCGACTATTGCAATGAGCGTCTTGCGTCTTTGGTTAGCAAACAGTCTGATAGACAGCTAATCACCGCTGGGCAAATCAACGAATTATCGGCGATTGTCGAGGAGTTTACGGACGCCTGCGAGAAGATTTGCGGACGTCAGAGTGCGGCCCTCAAAGCTGCGTTTAAAATCCAAGCTGGTAACTACGTAAATAAATTCCATAGTCAACGCAAGAGTAAATTAACACTGCTACTGGATGCTGAGCGATGGAAGGTCGCGGATGTTCCACAGGAATTCCAACTTCTCGTCGAAAAGCTTTCCTCGGGGGAGACGCTAGAAACGATGCCGATGATTTCGAGGACGGAGAATAATAACAAAAACACCGCGGGGTGTTTATTGATAAATGATCAGAAATACGTTACAGTTGGTACGGTGCTGATGCTGATTCGACTTGTTTGTGAGTATTGCGTTTGTGCCCATAATCTCCCACTGCTGGCGACGGTAATGTACCGTAGTCTGTCGGAGTTGCTGCGGACATTTAATTCGCGCTCCTGCCAACTGGTGTTGGGCGCAGGTGCGTTGAAGACGGCCGGCTTGAAGACGATCACCAGCACGAATTTGGCGCTCACCTCCAGGGCGTTGCAGTTGGTCCTGTGGCTGGTGCCGCATATACGTGCCCATTTTGCTATGATTGCGCCCGACGCAGCGGCGACGCTCGACACAGTGGAGAAGGATATCGGTCATCACATACAGCAGCTGGAAACGAAAGTCCTCTCGATTATGAACTCGCTGTTTGGCGAGTCGCTCAACGAATGGGACGCGAAACCGCCGGTGCCGTCGAAAGTGTTTCGCAACATCTCCAAGCATCTGACCAAGCTGCATGAGGCCGTTGCATGCGTACTACCCGCTGAGCAGGTGACCGATATCTACGAAGTGATTCACAAGAACTTCAAGTGTCGGCTGCGCGATCAATTGTTTAAGATGAACATTCAAAACAACGGTGGGCCGCAGCACGGCGTCGTCACGTCCGAGCTGACGTTCTATATTGAAACGCTACGGAATATTAATGTGATATCCGAGAAATACCTGTCTGACAAGGCCATGGAGGACATTTGGCTGAAGCAGTTTTAATATATTTGCTATATAAAATTGATACAGTAGACCATTTGGGGCAGTGATTATGATAAATTGATTAAATATTTATTAAAAAGTTCATTTGTGTGATTTTATTTACTGCTATTCCTGTTTTTGACTTTATTCATACTTTTACTAATTGTAGGAAATAATACTCAAAACTAATCCCAACAGCTACTATCTTTTTAATGCGGGTTTTGATCCGTTGCTTCTGTGGTCGCTAATAATCAATTTTAAGAATTGATTTCACAAAGTAACGATCAGGCAGAAAATTTTGCTAACAATAAGTGTATTACACATTTCATTATAGATACAGTTTGTTATTGTTACAGTAAGTGCTTAAAATGATAGCCGTCGATTTCAATGCATGTACAAGTAATCCTCAGTTAATACAGTCATAAAAACAAGGTATTGCTTATCGCTGTTGTTGATTGTCTCAAAACTTGATCGCGAGAAAATTTGTGTTTAGTTGCTTACCTTATAACTATAATTAGTCAATCCTTATAACGGTCTGATTCACATACAAGTCACAAAAAAGCACCGACTTCCGCCTTTACTTTCATTAATACCCATTTATCACAGTGATGTGATCACAACAATCACGAATTTTGTATATTTCACGTAAATTTGATCAACTTTTAAAGATGTATTTATCGTCTGACAAATGTCAAAAAATGCTCGAAGGAGTCAGCGACATCTAACTTTAGTCTCATAGAATACATAGCTTACTAGAGCACAGATCATATATGTTACATTACTCTACTTTATAGTTACCTGTAAATATAGTGTTTTAGTTCCACTAAGAATTCGCACCTTTACAACGAATTCTAAATAAAATACAACTATAATTCCATTTTAATAGTTTTAAATTAAATCAGTACTTAATATATAATTCCTTAATCTTCAAGTAATATAGTTTTAATATAAAGTTTACCGTAATATGCGAGTTCCCGCCATTTATAAGCGGCATCGATCACATTTCTTGCACTTTCGGAACATGTGTTTCTCACGTTGTGTTTATTAATTAAGTAGTACCAAATTTAATCAATGCTTCACGTAATTTACAAAAATGTTTGCAAATAAGTTAGCTTCGATTCGCGTCGGTTACGAGTGGCTGGCATTTATTGCATTTCCGCTGTTTTGCTTTTGTTTGGTTATGCTTTTGAAGCGTCTCAGGTATGGACCGGCGTTATCTTAATCAATCATGGTTAACGTGCACATTTTCTATCTCTAGGCGTCAATTTCCGGTGCAAGTCAATTGCTGGTTCTGTAATCAGAACACAACGCGACCCTATGATGAACGCAACAA
Organism: Weissflogia rhopalogaster; assembly: GCA_019419845.2. Taxonomy (NCBI): domain Eukaryota; kingdom Metazoa; phylum Arthropoda; class Insecta; order Coleoptera; family Staphylinidae; genus Weissflogia; species Weissflogia rhopalogaster. The sequence goes on along the minus strand of WSZQ02000004.1, from coordinate 713,945 downwards.
CTTCACATGCCCATCTTGCAAACAGTACAATGGTTTCAATAAGGTTAGATGAAACTTTTATAACTAAACCTAGATAAAGCAAATATTTACTCTTCCACAGGATGGTGATTACAATAAAGTGATCCCAGAGCAGCAAGATGAACTTCTGAATCACATCGTCACGCCACGAAAGTTGCATTCGTCTGCCAACAACAATGGCTTGTGTCAGATTTGCAATAATAATCAACAGTTGAAAATCTATCAGCTGGCCAACTTTGTGCCTATGAATGAAGCTAATCATGATATGGAGGTTGAACACTTCCAGAAGCAGTTGGAGAAGGCTTACAAGCTGTGTGCGGCTTGTAATTCGACAGTTAAGTACACGATTGCTAAGAAGAATTGTGTTCTGCTTGGAAAGCAAATCGAGGAGATTCGTAAATCCGGAAAAACTTTGCTCAATCAATCTACCACTGCCAAAAGACGTGCCATCCATCTTCAATGGTATTTTGTATGTACCGTAGTTATGGTTTTAATTGCCCTGAGGTTCTACGATGTTAAGCCGGGTTGTATAAGTGAGTTGATGGTTCTAACGACAGAATATGAACGAGAGTTGGTGTTTGCATTCGCTGGAAGTCTGATGACAACGGTAAGTTGGCTTTATTTTATATAGTTAATGATATATATTCTTTGAAAACATTAACTTAATTTATTAATGGTATTTGTTATAATTTTTAAGATATGTGCTGACCGGTTTCGCCCTTTTGGTATCATCAGGAGACTCAGCATATATTTTAAAAACTGTAACAAGTACATTTCATTAAATCAATATTTTCTATTTAACAGGGTATAATGTGCCTAATCAAGCTATATTCGACGTCGTCCCAACCGCCAATGTCCGTCAAAAGGATAAAAAGCGAGAAATTGTTCCTCAAGAAGCCCGAATCACAACCGCCAACGCAACGACGCATTTCAAACAGCTCAAACTCCACCAACAGTTCGGCCGGTGAGTTAAGCTACGCAAGTTTCAATTCGCCGTTAAATTCAACGTTACGATCAGAGAAAAAGTCGGCAGCGAACACATCGATTCAGAGCACACGTTCCAATGCAAGCCGTCGCTCTGATCACAATGATATTCTTTCACTCTCCCGATTTTTGAAGAAATCCCCATCAGCGGATTCGATCGGTTCATCGCACGCATTCGTTCCCTTATCGCCTCTGAATCAAACGTTCGAACACCTCCATTTGGATACATCAATGCAGATTTCACCAACGAAAAGACCGATTCTCTCACCGGCGAAATTTCGGAATCCATGGACGGGAAAACCTTGGGATATGGACGCATCTAGTCGATCTTCGAGTCGCAGTTCAGGTGTCTACTCACGTGCCACTTCTGCTTTTGGTGATGATGTGGTCTCTATACTGTCGGACCATACAATGAGAAGTGAAAATGTTTTTGGAAATAATTGCATTCAACCAACTCCAATGAATATGTCTCCAATAAGACAAACTTACAACTTAGGACATTAACTGGGTTTGGAATGGAATGCAGCCAGTTCTCGAAGAAGACATTGAATCGAAACGGACTATTCTATCAATATTAATTGATTGTTATAAATTTGTGATTTGTAGTTATTTGTATTATTAATGTGTTCAAACACTTCCTGTCAGCAGAATTGTGTTGAAATGGTGTACTACGTATTCTACCAGTTTTTTGAAGTAAACTTTACATTTATACTGTTATTTACCAATTATTGTAACGATTTTAGTTTCTCTACAATATGTGTTCAAAAAATAAAGTTTTACAAATATGCAATGCATTAAATCATATTAGGCGGCTTGCCACTTTGTGGAGCTCAATGCTCGTTAGATCACTGCAGTTAAGCAACGTATAATAAAACTAAAAAATAAAATGTAATAAAACTTATTAAATGCGAGAAAGACTTTGATTGTAATATAATTCCAATTAAGGTTAACAATACCTAATTCAATATTAAATAAATTTAATTTTTCATACAATTCGGGAAAACCTTTATTCTAAAGTTTTTTTCAAAGGTTGCTACGGAACTTAAATCAAGCATCGCCTTATTATACATAATAGTAGAATTGCAAAGCACACCAATATTACAAATTAATAAACTCTAGTTCTTACTACAGTTTGGCATTGATTTTACTAAATATTACTGTGAAATATGATTTATTCCGCACTTATTTTAAAATACAGTCGTGGCTGCTTATACGAGTTTTCAATCAACTTAGTAACAATTTTGTTTATCAAAACAGAATGAATTATTCTTGAAAAAATAATATGTTACATTAGACGAATTCTTTTAGGAAAACGTGCTGTATTGCATTGCAAATATTCAAGTCCTAATGTAAAATACAAATTTAAGTAGTTATAAATTTCTTAGATTAAATTCCTCAAGAATACGCACACTTTTCTCGTAAGCAATACCGTTCCTAATAATCTTATAACAATCTTTCTTCGACAAATCAATAACAGTAGAAGCATTCCTCTTCTTTTCCCCAAGATCACCGCCATCAAAGATACAATCCAAACCATCCCACAACTCTCTAAATTCCACAATATTCACCGTACTAGGTTTACTACTTAAATTAGCACTTGTAAGAGCGATAGGACTATCCAAGCCTTTGGCAACTTCCTGAATAAACTTATAATCTGGAATTCGAACACCAAGTTTGCCATGAAAAACTAATGACTTATCTAGGGCATTGATACATTCAAGTACAAGCGTTACAGGTCCAGGTAATAATGCATTTAACAGTTTTGGTGGTAGTTTAGAACAATTCGCCCATTTCGCTACATCATCCTGCCGGCCAACACATATTGCCACCGGTTTGTTTTCATTTCGAGACTTAATTTCATACAATTTAGCTACAGACTTTACATTTGTGGCTGCACAAGCCAGACCGTAGACCGTGTCTGTTGGTAGAGCGACAACACCTCCGTTTTTTAGCGCATCAATCGCTACAGCGATTGCATCCGACTCTTTCGTGTCGATGATTGGAGTCATTTTTTGTTTTAGTCTCTTCGTCCACGCACTAAATAATCGCATTGCTTCCCCTCGCCGAGTTTAATCACGCCAGTTGTGTCCGCATTCGTTGCTACAGCAGCGATAGAATGTGGTCATCGGTTCATCAGCAGAACGCGTTTGTATTTGCATGAAATACGCTCGAGGATGTGCACACTTTGGACAGCGTTCCTCGGTGTTGTCGACGTTCTTCCAGGCTTCGGCTCCACCTAACACCTCGTCGATTTCCTGCAATTATGTGCGTTGTAAAATGGAGTAATGTTAATTAATTAATTGAAAACACCAACCTTTAGTTTATAATATGAACGGCTGGCGACAGTATGTTTGATCGGTTGTACGATGGGACACACGTTGCAGGTCAACTGCATGCGGCAGGATGAACCTTGTTGAAGAAACATCAAATTACCGCAAACAGGACAGTAACTAATCATTGTTCCAAATCCTAGTGCATTGTTTAGTCCACGAGCAATCGAATTTTCACTTGTACTTGTTGTTGCACAATATAATTAGGAAACAACGGCGTATACTTCAAAATTATAACCTTAAAATATAGGTATGCGAAAGATGACATATGATTTGCAAACTTACTAGTGATTACTAGTGACTACAGCGCCTCTTGCGACAGGGTTTATTTTGATATGTAACATATGCAGTCAATTTTACACCTATTATATTACTTTTTAATTTTAGCTAGGCAACCAAATATACTTGTAAAATACATTTTTAAAAATGATTTTGGCATTACCATGATGAAGAATGATAGTATGTAATATAAAAAATAATAAAGTCATCATAAATTACAATAGATTCAAATATTTAATTTCCTAATATTTACATGCAATCAAATGGAAGATTGAATTATTGAGTTAAAGAGTAACAACAATGAAGTCGCACGCAACTTCCGAACAACTACAATTCATTTAGTCATTGGTTTAAGAATTATGTTAGGAGAATTGCTTTAATTAGCCTAGAATTTATAGAGTGGCCCAAATGATATTCTGCACCAGTTGATACGTGTTATAAAGTCGATCCATGTAGCTGAAGCGTTTGCGCGTCTCCGTGGTAAACGCCGGCACCTCATCGAAATACATCACCAACTTGTTGGCATCACAGTTCGTCAGAATCTTCTCCGCATAATAATCGCTATAAAAGCCCTCATTCATAAACGTGCCACAATCCACCAGCGTCAGATTCCTGTTAAAGCAGAGGCGAATCTCACTGATAAGCGATATCTTCGTCTTCTTATCAACCACACATGCAATGTACGCGGATTTATTCAGCGTTTTCTTAATCGCATGGAAGAGATCGTCAACGGAGTAACCCTCTTGTCTTGGATCAATCCCACTCTTGCTGAGGACGATATCCATGCCGTATTCTTGGATCCATTCGAGGCCTTTGCGGAAATACTTTAATTCCTCGTCGAAATCCGGCAGGACTGCCGCACAGCTGCCATGCTTCACCCATTCATGTTTCCATAAAGAATAAAGAGGGGTGTTTGCTTCGATATTCATCCAATACAGCTCTAAGTCAGGGAGGATAGGCTCCAGGAGAGATGGGTTAAATTTGGTTGATTTGTTACAGTAATTCGGGCCCTCAGTGCCGATTTTCGTCGGCCAAATACCGTGAATCGTCCAGAGATTCTCCTTCGGAGGCAGCGTACAGTTATTTGTCGGTCTATTCTCCTCCCATTCCATACACACAGTAATAGGCCAATGCTGAGTGAAGATTAAGATATCAAATTTCTTATCTCCATGAGCAGCAGTGTATTCAAACAAACTGAAAACATAAACAGATTGTTTACATACAAGTTCAAAACACAAGTACAAAAACGATCACGCAAGTTTCTATAATATAAACATACATACGTATAAACAGTATTACTTACACAATTACTTACCAAACATTCAGGAGTAGAACAATAAACGAACGCAGCGACATTGTGTAGATTATTTACTGTTTTTGAGTTGTAACAATCGTCTCATTGGCTCATTTTCTATTGCGTTTTGCCGCTAATTGCGATGTATTTCTGATGCGTAAGCTTAAAACTGTTTCGTTGACTGAAATAAAAACACACTGGTTGATTTCGGGCACAAATCGCTTTGTATATAATTGCCACAAACTGTGGCGTATGAACAACTGTGCGTGTATGAACATTAAATATACCTCTAGAATTCACCACAAATCGTTGAGGGGTTTAGGCGCTTCCAGGTAGCGTTAGCGACGCTTTGACAACCTAAGGGTTGCACACGTAAACTGACCTGCCTGCATTATTATACCACCGTATTACACAATACAGCTGGTTTTCGTACCCAGGAATCAGTACGCGTTACGACAGAGACAGCCAGGCAAACGATGTAAAAACGTTCAAGGTGCGCAAGCTTGGCGGAACACAACGAGCACCGAAGTCGCGTCGCACTTTGTTGCTTCGTTTTTCATTCATAGATTTCACCTGCTTACGTCTAGCATTCCCAGATGGCAGCAGACTTCCTAAACCTGCACAGCTGACTGATTTCTAGCATTTCATACCGTGAAAGGTACCGATTTGGGTACCAAAATGGTAACATTTCCATAATAATTAAGTAAAACACAAGTGTTATATACTTAAACTTATTTATTCAAAACTTTATTAATGCCACAGCGTCATTGCCTTACCTTCTAGCAAAATACGAATGTACTTGTCGGCAAGGCTGCGAAAAAACACAATAAAAGCAGAAATAAATATATTTATAGGACGAAATCGTAAAAAAACTGTTTCTTGGATTGCATTTATTCTTTATTGTCACTCTACTATGCACATTAATAATGTGAATCCCGTTTTATTTTATAAATTTACTGGAAATTAACACTTTGGAAATTTCCAAGTAGACAAACATGGCCACCTTTGGTACCGATTTAATGGTAAATCACACCCTGTTTCACAAGGTTACACAATGATTAGTTAACAATGTAACAAGATAACAAAAAGTAAGGCAGTTCAGTTATATTAGTAATAGAATGGTACAGATTCAATTCGAAACAATACTAGCATTAAAAAACATTATGATAACGTGAAATTATACGACCCGGATTGGTGATCAGTTCACCGCAACTCAATACGAGCACATTTGCCATCGACAGTGATAATGAACATATAAATTTACATAAATATTTACACAATGGTCGCAGGCAACTCAATCATTCCGCACTTTTATAAATGTGTTATCGTGACCTTGGTCAAAAAACGATATACCTCGTTACCTTTTTTTTTCTTGTACCTTGTTAATTTGTTAACATATTAGTTTTTAACATATACACATCAAGCTGGAAAGGAATCCCGAGACATCAAGTTGAAAAGGTATCAAAAGACAGAAAATAAAGGTACCGTTGAACAGGGCCACATAATTAGTGCACTCCAACAGGTGTCGGGATGAACCTACCAGAGCACCTGATGAAGTACAATAGACATGTGACGAATTCAGTGTTGAGACAGTTGTCATAAATCTTTGAGGATTGTTGAATCTTGCGTGTTGGCTAAGTTGGCAAATGGCGAACGTGTCCCCTCGTAGGATGATTCGCATCGCAGTCGATGGTGGCATTTCAAAGAATTTGCTCTCGGTGCTCGCGTCGTTGTCGGATTATATGTGCGTGTGTGAGTTGCTCAAGAATTCCTCTCTCTGGCGACGCGCATATCCGGCAGATGTTTAGTGCCTACCGCAACGCGCGCTACTTCAGGTACCTGACTCACGGACCTGAGGCCGACGATGGTACTCCACCGCACCAGCCACCAGTCACGCCAAAAAAGAAGTCAAAATACCGAAGTAACACGCGCCGCAATCAGCGTCTGTTGCCTCTTCGATGCGAAAAACCCTCTTACGGACCCACCGGGCCCAAAATTAGAAAGCAGCAGCTGCCACCCGACCGGCACCACATGCCTCCGCCGTCCTCGCTCAAGGTTCTTCTCCTTCAGCACCGCCAGCATGGATTTGGCAATAAAATTAAATGTATTAGCAAATTAGACACAAGGTCGTGCAATCGCACGCCACACGCTGGCAAAATCTGACGTCAGCTGCCTTCAACGCAGACATTTATTCTGCCATGTGTCGGGGGTACACCAAAAACGACCGGATGCGGTGGTACCTGCGTTTACAAACCGCGATCTTACAATATTTACCGAACGTTACCCGTCATTTGTTCTGCGAAGGTGATACTTTACCGAGACCGGAAATAATATTTGTCAAAGCTGTGATAAAACGCAAAGTTTAAAGTATGACACCTACTCTCTGCCAAGTCGCGGATCTCGCCGTCTCGCCGAAGTAGGTCGTCGTTGGGGAACCGAAAGTTTCAAAATTACATTATTGCGAGACACGTAAGAGACACTAACATCGTGGTTACACTTCGGGGGGATTCACGTTGAATGCGGTCCTCGTTGTTGGCCTACCTGCCTGGAAGTTACCTTCACTCAGAAAGAGTGCCAAGTTGTTTGCGGGCCACAAACAATCGATTATTACTGTTGGCCCGAAAACAAAATTGGTTTGCTAGCTGATGACTAGATCAAGAATGTCGGTGCCGGTTCGCAGCGATTATTCGCGGCTGCCTGTGTATGTCGAGGCTTTCGACTGGTCGTCGCAGGCGGCCCCGACGGTGTGTGGTAGTTACCTTGTCTGCTGACGTCTACGCTTTCATGAATCGTGTGTCCGTCATACCATCATACAGAGTGCGTAGCGTATGTACGATTACAATAATTTACTACTTCGGCATTCGGTATTCCTTTTGCAGTTGCCCCCCCGCCAGACTGCCAACGTGACACGACACGGTACGGCAGCAGCAGCGGTCTCACAAGTAGTAGACCAAAAGCAACTCTCATTGCCGAACAGATGATTACTGAGCAGATTGGTTACGTGATGGGAAAATCCGGCTTCCAATGCAACAAATCGGCCCACTTTAACTACACCTTCTTATTTTTTTAATGTTTTTATTTTTATTTAAAAAAAAATCTCTTTTAATTGTCCTCCAACTGTTACCAGTTAATTGTTCGTAATTTGTTTCAGTTTTTTATATAGTTGTTTTAGGTCAGTTTTTATACGTTTTTGAAGTTAGTAATTTTAAGATAATTGTTTAAGTTGTTAATAACACTTTTTGTTTTGGTAAATTATCCGAACTATGGTGTGAAATAAAATTGGTGTAAACTTGATGTTTGTTGAAGAACTGAACCGGCTTTGGAATAAAGCTTTTGATGCGACTGAACCCAACAGAAGCGCGTTGCGCACTGAAAATGATCGAGCAGGCGAGGCGGCTGGTGTGGTCGGCGACGTCGCCGGGTTGAATGCGATCGCAGTACTGGTGGGGGGTATACTCTGGCTTGGAAAAGGCGATCGCGATCCAATCGTCGCGCGCGTATCCACCGAGACGTGACGACCGATTGCTGCCGACGAACAGCCAACGATCCGAGAACATGCTCCTCGCCTCGCACTACATACAACGAACGAAACCGGCACACACATAGCCACACACACATCGAATGGCGACGGCGGGTGGGGAGTGGTCTCGTCGACGTGTCTGGGTCCTTAACCTAACTTAACGGCCGCGACGCCGACGGTCGGCACTCTCGGGATCTCACTCCGGCCAACGCGCTGTCGGTCTTCAGCTGTTCCACACGCGAGACCTTGCCGCGCGCATCATCCTGCTGCGTCTTGTCGGACGACGGCGAAACCTGCCACAAACGCATGCTCCGCAACGGGTTCGGGGGGTTTTTACATCAATAAGCGTTATTGTTTCAAGGTTTCGGAGAGGCCCGCCCGAGACAATTTTGCTAACGATATCCATGCACTTTCGATATTTTTATCGCGGCGAGGCGTTGTCTCGTGGCCTGATGCTCTCTGCGTGTCACCTTCATTTGCAAAACAATTAAATGAAAACAAATGATGTAGGAGACTGTAAATGGTCTTTTTTTCAGGCGTTCGCCACCGTTATTTACACCACCCTTACTTAGACGACCCTTACCTACACCACCCTTAGTTTAAAAGGTCTGCAATCCAATCAGGGATTTACATCCCCGTCACTCCCTCATCGTAGTATAGTTAGTACAATGGGGTTTCTAATACTTAGCATTGGTGTTAATTCGTCGATGTTTTGATGTAGCCGACATGACATGACGTCATGTACAAATCCAAAAAAGGTTTGACTATCCCTAAAATAGGGTAAAATCGGGGCTGGATAGTCAGAGACAGTTGGAAGCAATTCAGCAACGTCTAAACTGTAATCAATAACAAAAAAGATGTTTTAGTTGTCTACTTTTACAAGTATACTTTTAGATTGGTATTTTCCAAAGTCTGGTTAAGTTTTGTTATGTTAGGTTAATAGGGGATTAACATAGATGATTTTATAAATTTGGTTTACACAACACAGTCAAATAATAGAATAGAATCGGTAGAATAGAGACAGAATTGTTTTAATTGTTGAGAAAACTTTGACACACATGAATAATTAGTAAAACCACCTTTACTGAGGGGATTAATAGAAGATTATTTACTGAGGTACATAGAAATATATTAGAAATAGAAATAATAATAATTAGAAATAATACAAGTGTAAAATGGAGGTATAAAAGAAGTTGGTAACAAGGATGAAACTATGTAGAGGAGTAAAGTGAGCGAGTGCGATTTGTACACCCGATGCGGGCCCCGCGGAGCCCCGACCCGATCGGCGCGCGTTGTCGGGCGTCTAGACGTCGCGTCGGGGATGTTGGGAAAGGCCACGGCCACGCTGCGCGTCGCACGCAATCCGCGCCGACGCGCGCACGCCGCACCTACATGAAACAAACATGCACGTGCCGTCGTTGCTGCTGCTGTTGCTACTGCTATTGCTGAGCAGGCAGCACTCATAATACAAAACAACCCAACAGTGAGACACACACGGCAACAAGCCCCACGCTTGCGAAACGGTAGCGATGGCCGTATTAGTAGTAGCCGATAGCTGCAGCAACACTGCACCGACACTCAATGTTTCAAAGCATGAGATGTGCGTTCGTTGACTATTTGATACTACCACATCGTTTCCACAACTAACAACAATAGCAGGGAAAGAAAATATTCCACTAGCTATAACAATACCTCTCTAGCTGCTATACCCCACGAACTAGTGCAGTGATGACGAACCTTTTGGAGACGTGCGTCAAATTTTCTTCATGTTTACCGTAGTGTAGATTGTAGGAAAAAATTCCACAAAGGACCTCACTGGTTTTAGGACGTTAGTCACATTTACCCCACGAACTCCACAGTTAGTTAACAATCAATCGTGGGTCAGTCAAAAGTGTGCGAGGGTCAGTAAATGACCCACGCGTCATTGGTTCGTCATCTGTTAACTAGGATATAACTAATATACCCACGGATTATACGCCACTACTACGCACAAATAAGCACGTTTCAGTTGCTATATACGTTTCGTACTCCCTATTTCAATAGCTATAGCCCATCAAAGAAATATTGAAAACAATTTAAACATGTACCGGGTTTGATAAAAACCAGATTAGAGATTTACGTCATAATAAGAGGCATGGAAAACGTTGCTAATGCTAGATGTCGGATATTTTTGTATAGCTTATTGTTAGCAACACCCAAGAAAACATCTCTTGGGTCAGTTACTGACCCTGGACAACACTGAACTGGCATATACCTAAGCAGTAGCTGATATAAGCACGTTTTAGCTATGACATTTCATACATCAATATCTATAGCCCAACTTCGGAATATTGCAACAACGTTTTGTAACGTTGTACTTATGTATATATTTTCGTATGTACCTGTTTTTGATTCAAAGAAGAGATTTACGTCGTAATAATAGGCTTGGAAAACGTTGCTAATCCTGGGTGTCGTTTTTATGCAGCTTAGCAACACCCAACCAAGCCAGCACCTATAGTTTATATTCTGTTCTGGGCTTGGTAGTAACAGAATCAAGAGCTAATACTTGTTGGGAACGAAGTAAAAATTGTTTAGAAAATTTCTAACTGTAATATAGTGCTATATACTATATTCTACCAGCTATAATCCTGTGTTGTTTTGTTGATAATTCATTGTGCAGACTAAATTACGTTGCTTTCATAGTGTATACGGTTTAAGTTTGTATCGGTAGTAAAGTTTCTATCAGTACTGTATCATGCTGTATAAGTACATGGCAATAATTCAAGTGATGTGTAGGTGTCTTTGCCGGCATTTCGACAACCAGGGAGAAGTCGGCGCATGAAGCAATCACGAGGGAGGCAAATAATAGTGTCGAATCGATATATCCGTCGTAGTTACAACTTATTGCGACATATTTCGCCAGTTAGTCGCAACATGCACTTTTAACTCACGTAATAATAGCTTCACACCTACCATTACCTTAAACGTTTTGTAACGTTGTACCTATGTATGCTTACCAAACCCATCACAATATTGACACGTTGCAAGCCATAATATCCAAGATAACACTATACACTTAACACTAACAACTAAATGTTTGAATTTGTTGATGATGATGATGATGATGACGATGATGTGGATGATTAGATGATGAGTAACTACACGTGCTTTGCTTAGCCTTCTGATGCTGATGTGCAGGAGTTGTTCGAGTCGATTGAAGTTGGAGCTCAACTGCTTTGAAGCCGAAGTAGACCAAATTACGATGAGTACACCTCCACAACTGTGGGCACCGGGTACGAGTTCGGTAGGTTCACGTCTACTTGCGTTATATGCGTCGCGTAGCAACCGATTCGTGTGCGTACTTTGTGTATATATACTATGTGTATATATATATGTTGAGAGAGGCACCGCGGCGTGTCGCCGCCGCCGCTCCCGCCACCACTATGACGATCTGGCCGTACGCCGCCACGCTTTATACTAGACGTGGTGCGGAGAGGTCGCCCCCGTGGCACACCCGATCTTGCGCCTTTCGGCGCGCCGCCACGCGTGTTTTACCTCCACCCGCCTCCCCGACTGGCTGCCCCTCCTCTTTCGTCGCTCCTCCACCTTTTCGCTACCTCGTCTCGTCGGCCCCAGACCGCCGCCACCCCGCTCCCGCCAGACGCGTCGAATAGAACGAACCCAACGAACGCAATTGTTCGCCGAATTCGAGCGCGTCGTTGTTAATTGAACGATCAATATTCATATTCTTTGGTCTGGCGATGCATGTATGGCGTGGGATACGTGTTACCTTTCACAAACGGGCTTTAGTTTGCCACACGTCGCTTTCTTACACTTCTTTCACTAGGGTATATTCTTATTCATTGTTTTATTCTTCGGAGTTTTGGCACGAATTTGTTTTACCGAGAATCTGATAAGCTTCCAGATTCTATTTACCAATGTTCCAAGTTTTTCAAGTATGAGTGTACATGGGACGAGATGGCAGGGACATTTCTGAGAAAAATGAATTCTGGGTATCCTACCTTACTGGACTTAAGTATGACTCACCATGTGAAAGTAGCTTTACGGCCGTAGCATTCTACACCAGGCATCTCACAATGCATGCATCTTTACAATTATGAACCGGATTTAAATTGACACTTGCACAAGAATTTACATTTTCACACAGACCTCTTCTTTGGAACTAAGGTTATGGGTGGCAATAAAGGTAGTGGAGGTATTGGAAGAATTAGGAGGTATTAGGTATTCTGGTGTCGCGGTTCTCAGTTTAACAAAAATCTGCATGAGGTCTCTTTAAAAAGTGTTCTTCTTTAGCTTTAGCCTCACGGGGTCATAGGAATATCTGAAAAGCTGAAAAGACTAAAGTGTATGGCTGGATTAGTGTCTATATGTCTGTGATCACCTACCTGAGATACCAAACTTATGAATGTTTCTTGATCATTCTGATTCCTCTGAAGGCTATGCTATGTGCCTTTTTCTTTATATTATTAATTCTAATTGGGTAACCATTGAACATTTGGGGTTACTATTTGTCTCGGTGAACTTCGTTCACTTGGGTGTTTCGATTCCTCTGAAGTATGTGTTGCCCATTTCTTTTATTCTGCTAATTAAAAAAAGTAAGTGGATTTTGAGGGTTACTTACTTGACTCGGCGAATTCCGTTCCTCAAACCTAGTGTTTTTTGGGGGTTCCGGTTTCTCTGAAGCATGTGTTGCCATTTTCTTTATTTTTCTAATTGAAAAAAGGTAACCATAGGACATATAGGGTAACTACTTGACTCTGTCAACATCGTACCCAAATACGAATGTTTCTTGTGCGTTCCGATTCCTCTGAAGCATGTGTTGCCCATTTCTTAATACTGCTAATTTTAAAGAAGTCATTATTACTACTTGACTCACAATCAGCGAAATTTGAGAACCACAGTTCTAGTGTATTAATATTAGATATTTATGAATTACTGGTACTGGTACTTTCAAATTTCATTGATCCTCGCTTTCCGTGAACGTAGAAATCGTCCACGTACCAACCTTTTTGAAACGGTGGAAAAGTAGGTGGGTTCAGGAAACTCAGGAAAATGACAAATAGAAAACGAGAACGAGAACAAGAACAAGAACGAGAAGGAAAGTCGAGGTATGAATGGAATCACGAAATGATTCAATACGAATTCAATTGAAATGAGAAACAACTATGACTAGCTAATAATATCCTATTTACTCGAAATCCGACGCAGACTTCCACGAACGACCAATGAAATAGAGTTAAACATACCAATGGTTACCAATGGCAAATTGTAAATCTGTGGTCGCGTTTCTGATCACTGCAAACGCGTGTTGAAGGTCACTCTAGAACAATCTTTGTTTCATAGGTAAAACCCGCAAAACCCCAGTTAATCTACTATAAAACGATGACTATGAATGGCAAAAAACGGATTAGCCTTCGGTGGTGCAAAAAGAGTCATCTTAAGTCAGCGCAGTGTGAACACAGCCAACGATGGCACGTACTTGTAGACTTACAGACTGTGGCTAATAATGAAGCGTGATTATCGTGCAAACTCATGCTATCATCATCCTATCGACAGGATGGATACGCAGCAGTTGTATGCATTTGCTAGTAGCGCTGCTAACAATAAGTACATTCAACGAGTGTGTAAGAATCAGCACGCTCGTAAAGTCATTAATGTGCGCGCGCACACACACCAATACGTACGTAAATAAACTTGCACATCATGCACGCTCAAGGTCGTCGCTCAAGGTCGCTGAGCCGCTCAGCATGCTTGTGGTGCCTCACCTTCCCTTCTTATCATTTATAAAATGCGAAATCCTAATCGAGGCAATTTGTTCGAATTGTGCGCATTTGCAAATTGACGATTTCATTTCCCCGGTCGGGAGATTGTTTGAAAACGCTCGAAATAGTTTCAGCACGACGCGGTACCGGCATCGGCTGCGGCGCAATAAAGCAATGAATATCGTCTGTTGCATGTGGAAAAAGTCGACGAACTCGATGCGACACTATGAACGCAAAAGTTCTGGGTTTATTATAATTGAAATTCCGTTGGAATAATTTTATCGTCCTCTTCTTCTGAGTTATTATTATTTGCTTTAAGTTTTTTGTTGTTTTAAGTTAGGTCTGATTCCTCTGAAGCATGTGTTACCCTTATTTAATTTGCACATTTTAGGTGGTTAATCATTGCAATATTGAGTCTTCTAGAGGATCACCAAGCGGAAGCATAACCACGAAAAACAAGGGAGTCCGCTATTGGTTTGTCTAGTTGGGATATACAAACACTAGTAATGCCCCCATTTTTAAAAGGAACCTCGAAGAAGAAACAAAATTTGGACCGCTGTTCTGTGAGAGTTGCCTCTTTCTTTAGTTTGCCAATTGTGGTAGTTAACCATCGGATTTTTAGAGTTACTATTTGACTTGACGCTTATCATATTCCAAAGACTGATTCAAAGGAATCAGAACCGCCAAGCAAGTTTGTTTGAAACATGTTTAGTAGACCTTTTCAATAATTTTCTTGTCTCGGCGAATATCTGATCCCTCCGAAGCATGTGTTGCCCATTTTTTATTTTTGCTGATTATAAGACCGTAACCATTGAAAGTTTTGAGTTACTTCTTGATTTCGATAGTTTTTTTTAATCCCAAAACGATGTTTCTTGACTGTTCAGATTCCTCTGAAGCATGAAGCATTCATGTCTTTAATGGTATGTATTGTATGCAAGTACTTCGAATTAATTGCGTCTTTTTTTCGTCAGTATGGTTCGAAAATAAATGAGTTTTTATTCCTTAATTGGTAAGTAAAATTAACATGCTGAAATGGACACTGTAACAAACCAACGTCCATCTTCAACCTTCGTCATGCATGACTTTCCCCCCTCGCGAGCAACAATCAACCTCAATCTGTAATGGTCGCTTAATTATGTGCTTCCTCTCTCGAAAAATGCTTTAGACTAGGTACTTCTTCGGCGTTAAGCCATTGTAATATGCGAGCAACGACCGGTAGTTATACACACGCACAATCACGGCACGACGACGGCATACGAGTATGTGTTGTGCCCCGTGTCGTTTAATTAGCGCATGTTACACCGCTAATAAAGTAAATTTAATTATCGTGCTTCTTGAAGAGCACCGCGTTTATGCCACAATTGTGGAATCGCCATCGCTATGCCACGACCATAAATGTTTAATTCGAGAATCGAATTAAATTTTACGTGTGCTCCTCTCGCATACATTCGCTTGTCGATGTTGCCAAAACTTGTAGTCATTGTTTATGTTTCTGAGAATCGTTGTTGTTCGCACTTCGAACGGTAATCCCATAGAACAATGTGACTAACAGAAAAACAGAATGATTTTGATAAAGACGATTTCGCAAGTTGGAGCTTGGTTGCTTTTGTTTATATGGCAAGTAATATCGGATTATAGACCGGCAAGAAAATGGCATCAAATTACATTTAATTATATTATTATAATTAAGGAATGTATATAATTTTATATGAATGTGGAGTACGTTGTAGACATTAGAAAGGAGACCTGACACACATATTAATTGACCAAATCATTTATTTTTAAATCGGAAAATACATTGCGTTAAATTTAAAAGGGTTTATTATGATTTGCGGTATTCTTTGATTTATTTTGACTCATGTTTTGATTTACGTTGTTTTGATTTGGAATTTGACCTATATTATCATCTTTGTTTTGGAATTGAAAGAAACGAGTCCTCGTGCAAGAAAAACGTAACTTGATTTTCTTACCAACAATTTAAACGCATTACCTAGGGAATAGTCACCGGAAAACACTCAGTTCTAAAGTATAAAGAACAAATTGGTCCTTCGAACCGGATTTGAACCAGTAAACCGCGATTCACTCGAAAAGTTACGATTTAATTCAACATTTCCTATTGTAATTTTGTAGGAAATTTAAAGACAATTTTAATTTTTTTATCAAAAAATACAAAAAATAATCAACCTTAACATTAATCATAATTTTGTACTGAATACAAGGTTTTTTTTTTACCGATAATAATATGAATATTTCGGTGTGTAGTTATGCTGCAGTTTTGAATTAAAAGTGAAAATATCACATAGAATATCATGTCGCACAATGGCTGATGTTAAAAATAGAATTCGTCCTTAAATTTCCTATAAAATAATGAAATATAGTGGTGAATCGGATGATAATTTTTCGAGATAACTCATTTTAAAATCAAAGCAATGTATTTTCTCCTTTTAAAAATCAAAGTAATATATTTTGAAAAAATTTTGAGTTTGACGTATGCTAGAGCAATTAGCAATATTTGCAGAGAATCCTCTCAAGTAAACCGTTTCGAAATTCATTTGAATTCTTATTTATTTATACTTTTTAGCTGAATTTGCTGCTATTTTCTTACCGGTGCATTGCACAGTTCAGTTGGAACTTGATGCATACGAATGTGAATTCATAGAAAATAATTTTGTGATCAGAGGAAAACATGTTTTGCGCCACCCACCAATATTGCTGTCGGCAAATCAACGAAAATAACAACAAACACACGGCAACCGAACATAAGTTGTTTGTTCCGTGCCCCCAACAACAACGACGACGATTGGTCGCGATTCGCGAAGTCTACTGTTTATCAATTAGAATGAAACAAAAAACACACTCATGTGCATACTTACGCGTGTTGCAATGCGAATGTTTTCGGTTTTACTTTCGGTTCGCATATTTATCGCCTTGCTTATAATCATATATACTGAGTGATCAAAAAATGTCGTGCTCATATATTTGGGAAATAAATGTTATTGTTGGATGATTGAGTATGCAACGAAAATATCCTTATCGTGTATCACACAATTCCACGAAGGCAACTTTGTTGTGTGGATTAAAGCAGTTGGAATGAGGATACAGAGAGAGAGAGAAATAGTTTACTGCTGAACATTTTCATTTCACTGGGAATCGAGTCAAATTCCAACGATAAGCAACGACCGCATCGCCGATGGGAATTCCAGTGCTATGCGTGAATCAAGGCGACATACTCGTACAAGCTTAATTGATTGGCGATATGCCGTTTGCAATGACTCGCTCGTCAAACATCTCGAGCGACTCGCGTCACAGACATACATTTGAAAGGTTTGGGAAGGTTTTTATAGGAAATTTGTACGGCAATTTTCACACCATGTTCAGTAACATGAATGTGTTCAACATTATTGAGTCGACGCCGACATTGAAATCGTTCACACCACGACCTTGGGCATGTTTGCGCGTATGCTGGTGATGTCGTGTGGGTTTGTTTGATGTAAGGCTTCTTTCAGTTAGGTATTACTTGAAAGTTGTTTAAGAAGACACATTTACCATTGTTAGACCGAGGAACCGTACATATCGTACATTTGTGCCTTTGACTTGATATTGATTTATTTATTTTTTCAATTTATTTACATTTATTTCTCCAACGCGATTCACTGCGAGTCGAGTGTGAAAGACCCTTTAGCACTTGGTCGGACAACTGCCGGTCACTTATCCCGCTGTAGAGAATCTGCATGCGAGCGAGCCGACCGCGATAGGCACTTCCTTCAATTTACTTCAAGCCGATTCTTCGCAGCAGACTGCAGACAGGCGAATGCTTAACATATGTCGAAAGAGCGCATTCCTCAAGGATAACATTGCGAATATCTTACACATAATTACATATACCCACTGATAAAGATGCTGTCTGAATACGAATATTTTTACACACTGCTATATTCTCCATTCTGCATCACATCAAATAACTGTATCCCAATCATTCGACAGGGTATAACTTATGTATAAACTAAGTTGCAAAATCTGTTATGAATAATCCAGCCAAGTCAAGTCGTGTCGTAGCTATTAAACTGCATAATTCAGCTTAACTCGGCGATTCTTTTCTAATTCACGCAATAAATCGTATACAATAACGGACCAATTGTTATAATTCACAACTTAAATGGGGACAACCTCTGCGAGTGGCTTCTTAAGGCATCTGAACGTTAACGAAAGCGCTTTCAACTTCCTCCTTTGCTATTCGTTTGCAGTATTCTTCTTAATTCCCACGTGTACGAATTAAAAACTAAGAATAATAAAACAAAACCTAGGCTTGAACCTGGACTGAACATGATTATGAATGAGCTAATTAGTAAAGTAACTTCATTCAACGTATGACCATGACATTTACACATACAACGCATCATAAATTTATGAAAAATTCATTACACTCATTTCATGCTACATTTATCTTCTAATATGGCTTCTTGGGTAATCTGTACGACGACCTAAACCTTGAATAACTAGAGGAAAATAGCATCCAGTTATTATTAAGACTGTATGTGGCAGAAATCGAATTTTGAGTGGTTGAAGTGAGTTTCGAAGATTATGTGGTTGTCTTTTGAAAGTACATTAGAAAGATTTTGAAATGTTGATGAATGCTCCAAAATGTGTCAAATTCCGTTTTAAGATACGTTTTTTCGCTTTTTACTCATAATAAACCAATTATGAAGGTATGTGCAGTTGATGAAATCGACCTGCTAATGGAACTTTCATTCCATTACAAATTTATCAAATACAGAGTGGATATCTATGGAGCTCGTTGTTTCAGCTACATTTGAAGATACATATTTTATTTCATACGACATTATGCTGGAGGAACAATAGGGGATCAAAATGGAACCATTTGCGTTTTATGGCCGTTGTTGGTACACATTTACGCGTTTTTTATGAATACCTGACGAGTCACGATGGATTTATTGATCTGGTCACCCTGAGGCAAGTTTACAAATGCAGCGGGCTGGATTAAATAAGTAAGCCGCGTAAATTGAATTCGTCGTTATCAATTCTGCGAACGACGAACATGCCAGCCACGTGCATAATGACACGTATTGCACAACGCTTGCAGCTGTAGCCATGCAAATGGTCTTAATATTTCAATAACGATAAAAAATTAATTCCATATCGTGTATATGGTAAAAAAAAGCATCGTTTGCACGCGTGCAGCACGACCCGGGACCATACTTAAGCAGCGATTAATTTTCTTTAAAGCGCAAAGAGTTAATGTCACCAGCGCATATTATTTATAGATATTGCTTGCCCAAAGGAGGTACCCGTGGCTTGGCATGGCTTATATATCCGTGGCAATAAATGGCAAGCGGCGATAAATCTCGATTGCAAGAAAACGCACGCGAGAAGGCAGGCGAGGCACATTGTCCTCATGTTTATAGCATTATTAACGTCGCAGTGACGAATTTGATTGTGTTAATTTCACAGAAAATCGAATTAGTCGTCTGCGCTGGTGCGGTCGTGCCGTTGGTGTCGTCTGGAACGATTTTGGCATCGGGTGGCTCTGAGAAGGTCGCTGGAAGAGCTTTGTGTGTCGCTGAAAATGCATCCGTCCGCCCAGTGTCTGTCTCCTTGTTCGCATATGCCGCCCGCGCCAACAACAACAACAACGCCGGCATGTACCTTCTTATTATTCGCAAATGATGCGAGAGCGCAGCAGACGATCACCCAGGCCCCCAAACTGGAACAGGTGTGTGGGTAGAGTGGATCTGGGTACTAGGTAGACATGTACTTTTATGGCACACACATACACGTGAGAATCTACCTGCCCTGAGTGATCCATCGCCTTGATCTCCCTAGAGTTTCGAGACAATGATTGCATTGATGCTGAATGGCTGCATGGTGTTTGTATGCACAGAAGATCGAAGGAACAGATGTTGGATGCATCTAGGTTTTTGCCAAATTTTCCTCTAAATTCAATCAGGTGTTATATGGGCCTTGGGTCCACTCGTACCCCGTCCTACCTGAATCACCTGGACAGCCCCATAGCGTGGTTCTTGGCTGACGTGGCCTGGTATTTCCGATGTATGCATCGCATTGTCGTCGCACACGTTTCGATGTTTAAAAGGGGCACTCATCATGAAAAGGGCTTAGGAATTTTGAAGCTCGGTACATGCGTGAAAGAAAACAATGACCAATACATTTATACGCCAAACGACGCAGTCTTTTAGGCGCGTGTATGTGATTTCATCAAACTTCAACCTCATTTTAGTAACATGTGCATGAGGCCAATAAACGGTGGCCGCAAAAGGCCATATGCGCAAAGGAAAATAAAGTGGAATCATTTCGCACCGGAAATAGCATCTTTTTTATACGACGCCGCAGCGGTGCAAAGCAGATGTGTTTTTGTGTCCAAACCGCTTGATATACACAAACTGGTTTCATTGCAAACAATGCAATAAATCAGAAATTCATTAAATTCTCCGAAATTAAATTTTAAAAAAACTAATGAAGTGTAGACAAAATTGTAGTTAAAGTTAAAATTGTTAATATCATGAAGATTATCCTTCTATAGACGAAGCTGAAAATGAATCTGTATTCGGGCGTTTACAAAATTAATTGCAATGACTGCAACAGTTTTTATATAGGGCAAACAGGAAGAAACTTTGCAATTAGGTTCAAAGAACATCTAAGAATCACCAACAATTCGGGGAGTCCCCAATGCTCGGCACTAACAGACCACCGCAGGCCATAGATGCACTTTGGAAAACCTAAACATCCTCCACATTTGTAGCGAGAGCTATAAACTCAACGCGTTGGAGGCGATTTACATAAAACGTGCTATATCCACCAACGAGCACATGGTCCTTACTGACCAAATAGAATTGCTGATAAACACACCCCACACCGGTAATATTTTTACCTAAAAATTCTTAGTATATAAGTATGTGAATTTATTCTCAACAAGTATGTAGTTTATTACTCATAATTACCCATTCAGATTTCTGTGGGAGCTTATTTCTATGGGAGACTTTACTTCTTTTTGGCATCACTGGTATTTATTATTTATTATTTTCCATAGGTCTGATACTACCAATATACAAATGAGGGGACAAGCATAGATGCGACAATTACAGAGGTATCACGTTGTTGTTAACAGTAGTGAAATTATATGAAAAATATAATAGAGGGGAAGATAAGGAAGCAAGTTGAGACGAGTTTGAATGAGGCGCAAAGTGGTTTTAGAGCAGGAAAGTCAACTAATGATCATATATTTACTTTGAAAAACATAATCAGCAGGATGCTGGAAAGAGGAAAGGAGATGTTAATCGGATTTTTAGATATGGAAAAGGCATTTGATAGAGTTCCAAGAGAGAAAATCTGAAGGAGTATGAGGGAAAAGGGAGTAGATGAAAAGTTGATTAGAATAAGCAAGAGTATATACAAGGGTACATTAAATAGAATAATAAGCAATAATCAAATATCAGAAGAGTTCCAAACAAAGCAAGGAGTGAAGCAGGGCAAAAGTCTAAGCCCATTATCATTCGTCCTTTACATGGATTCTATTTCAGAAGAAGTTAAAAAGACAACGAAAGCGATACATGTAGAATTCAGAAACATGGATAACATAAATATAAGAAACTGTGCATTTGTAGATGATTTTCAATCCGGATGCAGTGGTTCCTAGACGTAGCCCATTTAAGTAAGATATACTGGGACCATCATGGTTGGGGTATTGGGGTACTAAGGTTTAGGGAACGTTAATCATATTTAAACATCTGCTTTCTGAAAATTCATATTGAAAGCAAATTAAGAGTGAATGACGCGTCACGCCAGATCAATAATGAAACGAATTTGGGATGATAGAATTCCGAGTAGAAGTTTGCAAGAACTGTTGAAAGTCGAGTTCTCACACTTCTGCAAGTCATTTACGTGGCATGTACGTGTAGCAGTCAGTGGCGGTGGAAAGCATAGGAACGCCCTGCGGCCTTCGCCGCCGCCTTGCGTACGTGCTTGTATGTATGCGCACGTCCACCGCCCGACTCTCGACCGGCATCGACGTCGTCTAGACGTCGCAAAACTCTTTAATGATTTACCATAAGTCCATAATGCGAAGTGCACCATTCCAACCAATTCGAACACATCCCACGCCTCGTCCAAACCCGATTCATCCCATTAACGTCCAAACCCATTGTGTTGTTGCCCGCAACTGAAAAGAGAGTCTGCCAATGACCGCTTTGAAGTGCATGCGGGGGACAAGGGGCAAATGATGCGCAGTGCACATTGATTTAATTATGTACAATGTACATTCTTATTTAATAAATAATACACGAGTGCTACGATCCTGGGGGTCGGAACGCATTCAACAGATTGAAATACATATTGCGATTGTCATTTGTTTGTCAATATATACGATTACTTAGCACGTAGCTCGGCTTCAATTACCTAATTACATCTTGATTCGATAGTGTCATTGCGCGGCGAGCCGATTCAATGTTGCTTTGTCTTGCACTGGCTCGCTTTGTACGATGCTTGTCCGCGTGGTTTCTTCGCCTGTGATGTGGAGCCGCCGCACGGCGGTGGTGGATCCTATGTTGGCGGCGGTTGCGGTGGCACAAAAGGCGTCCATCGCAGGCAGGTCTTGTCTACTTCCTTTAGCAGAGAGCCGCGTCGACTCACGCGTTCGGCGTATTCGTCCAGCACGTCCTGCTTCTTCAGAATGATGTGCTTACCCTTCCAGTATTTCATCATGCCGAGGGCTTGCAGTGTGGAGACAATGTCCGTGGAGTGGATTGCCATTTCCTGGCTCATGTCCTTGATGCTCAGCTGGGTACCGGCACGGGCGCACAGGTACGAGAGTAGAACGTCCTTCCAGTAGGAGCGATAGGAAATAAGACCAAGATCACTGAGCGGTTTCTCGGGGGAACCAATCTTGCCCTCCACACGGGTGAGCAAATAGCCTGTATGCAGAAATGGTATTTGTTGGTTTAGGCTAATGCCCAAGGACATTCGTGGGTTAAGTGTGGTTATGGCTAAGTCAATATTTAGCTTGAGCTAGACTATTGTGTGGAATTGTCTTCATGTAAACGAGTAGGGGCGGAGGATAGGGGTGGGAGGAGATTTGTAGGGGTAAGGGGAGGATTGTAGTAGGTGTGGGAGTACTGAAAGGTTCAGGGACCATTGTAAAGGAAAGGCACAATGATCAACATCGGCGAAGCGTAAATTTGGAGACGAAAAGAAATGTTAGTCCTTGAGGACAGACTTGATCCTCGAAAGCCTCAAACCGTTCCCACTCCGTTGGCGTAGCCTCTGGGGGCCACCGGCGCGGCGGCGGGTGCCGGCTGCCAAAAAAAAGCGCGTCGAACGAGTTCAACACTTCTGTCTAGACTCGTTTTCGATGCGGGTCCGTGACCCTCGCAAATGTGCGTCGCGCCACGTTCTTGAGTTATTTCCATCTTCGTTTTCCTCGCCTACGCTACAGCCAGCCGAGTGTATTTGTGAGTGTGTAATTGTGTAAGTGTGTGTTTGCCGCCGTCGCGGTTGCACCCCCACCCGACCTCGGGCCCCGACGGGAGCGGGCGTGCGTATGGATTCGTCTGGCTTTGCTGCGAAACGAGAGAGCGCTATAAAGTTGATATTTCGTGTGCCGCCGACACGCCATGCCACGCCAACCCCCGAAATGTTGTACCGCGCCACGCGTCCACCGAATGCGTCTGTTTTGCGCGCAACCCCGACCTAGCCCAACCGAGGGTGGCATACCCCCGGCGAGACGCGCCGCGCCGTCTGCGGACGAAGGCTTTTTGCCGCCGCACTGCGACACGACCATCACCAACCACCACCACCAACAAACGCGACCGCCGCCAACAACACAGCAGCACCTGCATGTGCTTGCGTAGCCTCAAGTTTTTGCGTACACGCACGCATATAGAACCCCACGCCAAAAACTTTACCACCACCGCCACCATCGCCCGCTTCGCCGACGCATTATACCGCAGACTTTATAACCAACCCTCCGCCAGTCGAACTAAATCGTTGTCTAGACTACGCATATTGCGGCAGGGCCAGAATCGAACACGAACCGACCACACCAGACCGTCCCGGGCCCGGGTTGGCGGCGGTGAGAGTTGAGGGTCATGGTACACGAGATGTCACAACAACCAACGAGACAAACAGTCTCGACGCTGCTTGTCAATCGATAGCCTGCCTGCCAGTCGTGCGAAGGATAAATCAAAATTACGTATTCACTCCAATACAGCTGTATCATCATCAGTCTTTCCGAATTAATCTCCTTCTTGTCTAGTCTAATCACTCCCGCTCTACCGCTTTTCCCCTCAGCACACATTCGCACACCAACTTGAGACGAGCCAAGTGATTTACATAAAAACTTTTTTCCACGTACCTCCTGCTGGTAAAAACACTTTTTATGTGGCGAAATAAATCCTGTGCGAATCGTAAACACGCTTTGGTTGCCCGCTCGCTCGCGTTTTTACGACGCCAGACGAAATAATGTCCAACACCTGACTTATTGCCAGTCAAAGTCGCCAACAGGTCAGGCCAGGCACAGGCGCGTTTTTAGTGAACACAAATTACTTTCAAATAAAAGGCGTCTTCAAAAATTCCTTTCGTATCGTGGCAGGAGTGACAAATGGTGCGACAACAAAGCACATTCCTTACGCGCACGGGGTCTTATTATGGGGGTTTTGTTAAGGTGCGCGCCTTCGATGATATAGAATGGAATGGGATGCGTTCGTACGTATGAACCCGAATCCAATGTGTGTGCACCTCTGTGCGCATTCCGCTTTTTACTGCGACTTACTCACTCACAGTGAGGACATATTCATTCCGGAGTTATTACACTTTGGCATATTATGTGAAAGTATTGAAGACATTTATTAGTTGTTACCATATTTGCTCGTACAAAATATGGCTCTTAAGTATGGGTTTCCTATGGAGGAGCTAATTAATGTTATATTCCTTTTGGATACCGATTCAGTGTTAATCTTTGGAAATCTTACAAATCGTTTTCAAAACTGAAATATTACATTTACATGCCCAACTTTAAAATTAACCTGCAATTTTACTAATTATATTTATTTCCATGTTATCTATTCATTTAGATTTGCAAATAAATGCCCATCTTTAAATCTTTCAGGCGCCGCCACCAAAAATGAACCCACTTGTATGAAAGTTGTACAAATTGCAGATGTACAGCTTGCAGATGTTTAAAACACACAAGTATTGGGCCTACCTACACCTAAAGAGAACTGTTTATAGCAATTATGATTCGAAAGCATTTCAACATTATGACTGCAATTATTCCATTTACGAGTAACGAGTCGGCGTACGGTTAATGCGAATGTTGCGCACGGCGTGGTGTGGCGGCAGTCGCGACGGCAAACACATATTCCAACCAACATGCAGACGGGCGCGAAAACCTGCGGGTAGGTGAGCGCGTCGAATGGCAGAAAAGAGAGCGCAGAGCAGAGCCGACGCACAGCCGGCAGGCTAGAGGCAGGCAGCAGGCAGCAGGAGCAGCCGCCACACACACCAGAGTATTGACCTGGCGCGATCGATACGGACGTCTGGCGCCGCGCCGCGCCGCACATACACACACTAACACACGCATTGGGCGGCCGCCGTCGCAGGATTGTGCAAAATGAACGGGGCGGCGTATGAACGGACGGTTCGCGCGAGCGATTAGGCTCGCCAGTGCCAACAGCTAGGCAACGCACAACGTGTGCACAGCAGGTGTTACGACAGTGTGTGCGTACTCCAAACGCATTCACCTGCTGACCACAGTGCTTCCCCCCTGCCGGCCGATCCCTGGTGACTGTCTATAACGCTACTATAACACGCGGCTAATCGGCGTCGCGGCGTCAATGAATGACGTCATTCGCATTAACGGCACTTTTCTTGTGCGAAAACAAATTGCATGTGCCGCCACCGACGCGACGCATGTGACGGTAAGAAGTTAGCAGCTAGCTTTTCCATACCTAACCTAAACTAACATAAGCTTACCAAACCTTATCTTATCTAATCGTACCCAGCCTTATTTCCCTAATGTTACCTAACCACACTTAAATTTACATAACCTTATACAGACTTAACTAACCTAAGCTTGCCAAATCTTATATTATGCACTCTTACCCAGCCTTATTTCCGCTAACCCATCTTTATTTCACTTTACCTAACCTTGCCTAGTCTTACCAGCCTATTCTATCCCGATTTAAATCAATGTAAGTACACTCATATCGTTTTACATGACAAATTAATTCACTCTAAAAAATTTGCTGCTAACTTCTTATCGACCCCACTAATGACAATACATTAGGTCCACTCCCTACTATCTCCCGCTACCCCTCCTACTAAACCTCCTGTCTTACCTCACACGACCACGGATTTTTCAACCGGGGGCGTCCTATGGTAAGTCCTTCCGCGTAACGGGGAATTAAATTTTTAATGAAAGCGAAAAAAACGCGCCAGCATTGCATTTTCCCCGCCTCCCTCTCACCCTTCCACCCACCCGCATGTGGCTTGTGTGGGTGCGTTTGGCGTACGTAGGTGTCGAGGAGTGAGTGCTTCGTGTAAACAGGAAATTATGCTCGCGCTCTGTAATTGTATGCATGCGAAGGAAAAAGCGAGTCTGCATGCGATGAATTATTCGGTGGCGAGGGCGGCTGCTTCATAAACCAATGAATGAAATTATAGTAAACACGGGTGCACTCGAGCGCCAGACACGTATTACTAATTAAGAGGCCCGGCGCGGTTTAGTTAGGCGGCTGTTCTGCGCAATTATAATAGGACTTACTAAAATCGATGAGGAGACGACCGTAACCTTGACGCTGATATGGTGGCAATGTCAGGATGCAGGAGACGTTATAGTTGAGAAACGAGTTCTTTTCCTGAAACAAAAGAAATTAAGTTATCTTTTAAAATGGGTCTTGTTTGATGTATTCCTGCACCAGTGTAAAAATGATTCTGTCCATTTATGGGAGCTTCCGTTGTGACCTCTTAGATGGTCAACATTAGGAATGAGGGTGATTTGGGAGAACATGGACAAAGTGGACATAACGAAATTGGTACAACAGCCATGAAAAAGAAAGCTACGCAACTTATTCCACTTTTAAATATGTACAAACACAGATCAATTTCTTCCCAATATGGAAAGAGGTTATCTCAGCTCAAAGTATGTTTACAAAACGATAGAATAAATACCAACTGAGGCATGACTGAGGGAATATTTTGTGGTGCATAACGTCCTTGAGAATCGAAGCCTTTTACTTGATGTGGAATGTTGCTTCGTGAAACACTTAGCAACACGACGAAGAATTGGGGTAGTTTAACGTGC
>WSZQ02000004.1:644441-686328 GCA_019419845.2 Weissflogia rhopalogaster | reverse complement strand
TGTCGCAAATATCCTTCATTTAATCCGATACACTCCTTAATCACATGCTCCCATGTATCCCTTCCAGCCATGCATAAATCCACACCTCTTATATTCTTCATTCATCCATTCTTTCTTACCCTTCTCTTCTGATTCCTGAAGCACGATGTACTCGGGAGTGGATCTTTCCAAACGCATCAAGTCCTTCAAGAACCAGGTTTGTAACTAAACTAAACATTGCTGCAATTATTTTTAATTTTCTCATCTTCAAAAAAAAAAAGATGTATACTGTTGCCTGTTCTGATGGTTTGTAATTTATTACACCATAAAAACGTTCCGTTGATTGTGTCTACGTAACTACGTAACTAAATAATCACGTTTATTCTATTTCAAGATGGTAAACACTTGTTGTGCCGCCTTAGGGCGAAAAAAACCTCTCATTGACGAAGAGAGCAAATTGGCACGAGTACTGAATCTGCTGGATTTGACCGCGCTTGGTGTTGGCTCCACTTTGGGAGTGGGTATTTATGTCCTGGCTGGAGCTGTTGCGAAAAATGAGGCTGGTCCAGCTGCTTGCTTATCATTCCTCATCGCTGCAATCGCATCAGCAATTGCAGGTAATCAACTTGATTAATAAACAATGTTTTTTACGTCTATGAATATAATACGTATATATCTCGGAATGTTTATCAGGTAATGATAATGAAATCACAACATAATCACGTTCTTCCTGGTTGCCCTAGGCAACAAATTGACAATAACATGGAATGTGAAACTCATCTAGATTTTTATCTTTTTAGTGACTCAGTTAATATCATTTTTTCAAGTCTCGTTTCAAATATAATTACATATGTACGAATTTAGAATTGAACATGAACAAAAAAAAAGTTAAATAAATAAAATTATGATATGGTCATGCTGAAAATGTAAATAATAACAGAAAGATTATAATGTATTGATAGCATTTTTCATAGCATTCATGCATTTTTGCAAATATTTGTTTTAGGAATTTGCTATGCGGAATTCGCATCACGTGTTCCAAAAGCAGGTAGCGCCTACGTGTATTGTTACGTGACGGTTGGTGAATTTTCGGCATTCATCATAGGATGGAATTTAATCCTCGAATATGTCATTGGTAAGTATGTACTTTTTTGTGAACGTAACTCGCACATAGGTGAATACCAAACTAAATTTGTAATTTAAAGCGCAATTTGGTATTTCTAAATGGATATGCATGAATTCTATTCTAATTTTACACAGGCACAGCAAGTGTGGCGCGTGCTTTGAGCAATTACGTCGATGCCTTGGTTGGCAATGTAATGCAAGAAAAGCTCACGGCAATCATGCCGATAAATATCGACTTTATGTCACCTTATCCGGATTTTCTCTCTTTCGCATTCGTCGTGGTCCTTACCGGATTGCTTATCGTCGGCGTGAAAGAATCCACCTTTCTGAATAATATTTTTACTGCCTTGAATCTCTGTACAGTTGCGACTGTTATGGTTGTTGGTATAATGAATAGTACGTTGTTTATACATATTGTAGGCAAATTATCACATAATGACAAATATTATTTATAGTAAATATTGATAATTGGAAGATACCAAAAGAAGAAATTCCTCCTAAATATACTAATGCAGGGGAAGGTGGTTTTCTACCATTTGGAATGGCCGGAGTAATGGCGGGAGCTGCAAAATGCTTCTATGGATACGTAGGTTTTGATTGTGTCGCTACAACGAGCGAAGAAGCAAAGAATCCCAAGAAGAACATACCACTCGCAATTTGTTTTTCTTTGCTTATTATCTTCGCGTCATACTTTGGTATGTCTGTGGTTCTGACATTGATGTGGCCCTATTATGACCAGGATCCCAAGGCACCTTTCCCTTATATTCTTGAGCAATTAAACTATCCAACAATAAAGTTGATTGTAACAGGTGGTGCGATTTTTGCTCTCTGTACTAGTATGTTAGGAGGTATGTTTCCTCTTCCTAGAGTAATCTATGCTATGGCGGATGATGGACTCTTCTTCCATTCATTTTCTAAGGTTAATGCAAGGACAAAGACTCCAACTCAAGCAACCATACTTGCCGGATTATTATCGGGTTAGTTCTGAACAGTTAACTATGTGACCTATATAGGATTAATTATTTGTTTTTAAAGGAATAATGGCTGCTTTATTCGACTTGGACCAACTTATCAACATGATGTCTATTGGAACTTTATTGGCTTATACAATTGTAGCTATTTGTGTACTGATCTTAAGACATGTTCCGGTAGAAAAAGAATATCTCCATGGTAAGACTAACTCAATAACGCTAAACCGTCTTACAAGAAGTGTCCTAAACATTCACAACATCAAAGAACCGAGTAAACAGACATCAACTATTACAAATGTCACTCTTTTAATCTTCTGTATATTGGCCTGTTTCTTCTGTGGGATTATTATTTACTATTTGGATTTTTCTGATGGAGTATCGATTACACTTTTTGTCCTTGTCCTTTTGGGCCTAGTTCTTTCCACGGCTATTATTTACAGGCAACCTAAAGCGGTTGAAGATCTAACTTTTAAGGTGAAGTACCACTTCTATGATATTGTATCACTTCTATGCTGTTTGATATCCAAAATATCACTGATTATGTGTGAATTCCAGGTCCCATTCGTACCACTTATACCACTTCTCAGTATTGTGTTCAATATTTATCTAATGTTGGAGTTGGACCTGCAAACGTGGATCCGTTTCATTGTCTGGTTAATCATTGGTTTCGCAATTTACTTCGGTTATGGTATTCGACATAGTAAGGTCCCATCAATACCACCATCACCTACACCGATGAAAGCTATACGGAATGCGGAAAGTCTGGATACTTTCTCTGGTAGCACAGCCACAATTATGTCCACTGACACCGTAAATACCGAAGTCCCTAATAACAAAACACGATTTCAAAATTTGAATGTCTAACCTATTTTGGAGCATCTAATAGATGCATAATGTCTCATCTAGAAGTTATTCACATGTTTTATAACTTTTTTTTTTAATTATGGATGTTAATCTTGCGCCATTTCACGTAATCTTATCAAACTTGACATCAAAAGAAAATAAGCCTATAATGGAATTGCATCAAGTACTTGTAAAAATCATACGATTTATCGATACCGTATAACTCATAGTTTTACATCAGGGTACGATTTATTATCGAGTTAGATGTTTTGCGTAGGCATTGCTTATCGTGAAATTGTCTCTGCAATACTTAAGCATACCTTTATAATCAATCGAGTGGTTGATATCGCATAAATACGTTGATTACCAGGCTGCTTAAATGGCGCGCAAGTAGTCATTTGGAGAGGCGACGTGTGCCAGGTTCGACGTCCCATACATTACATGCAATCACGTCTAATTACAAAAAAGTTGGATGTACTATTAGTGGAATTACTTGTGAAATTTTACATTGATTTAACAAAAAAAAAGTTTTTTTTTCTGTATTTTCTAAGTACGCTTGAGCTGTGATCAAGCGAAATAAAATTGTAATATTTTCGATTAGTGACTGTTTTTTTGGCCAATTGGTCACCGCATAATACGTAAGTACCTTTTTATACTATCTTGTAAGTTGTAATTTATGTGTCTGAGGTTGTAAGGTGGTAGTTTGGCATTATTTAATTGATCTGAATCACTTCAAAAAGTCTGTACATACTATAAATACACTGAATGCACAATTGAATGAATCAATGCGACGCTGATGAGATGTTAAATACTCCAAATAGCAGACAATTGATTTGATTTTAGGCACTTGCATGTCGTGATTCTAATTTTGCGTGGCAGTTTGTGCGCGAGTTTCGTACGGTTTTGGTGGCATTGAAAAACACTGATTTCACGTTGCAATTATGTTTTATCAAATATTCAAAGGTACTAATCTGTAACACTATTTTGTCATACACTATTTGTGGTTTACTTGCAAATTCCATACATATTTGGTGAACAATTCAGACGTACATTATAACATTTGCTACATTTTAAGCCACTTGTTCATAAGTATGTGGATTTATAGGTTTTTGGAAACGTTCAACGATGTCGAATTACAAGAGAATATCATGGAGTGAATTCATGTTGCGATTACGACGTAAAAAATCCGTAGTTGCTGATGGAAATACCAAATTAGCGAAAGTATTAACTACATTAGATTTAACTGCACTTGGTATTGGTTCTACATTAGGTGTAGGTGTATATGTCCTAGCCGGGGAAGTATCTCGAGAATATGCCGGTCCAGCAGTAGTTTTATCCTTTGCAATCGCTGCCATTGCGTCAGTATTTTCGGGTTTGTGCTATGCCGAGTTTGGAGCGAGAGTCCCTAAAGCAGGAAGCGCTTATGTGTATAGCTACGTTAGTGTTGGCGAATTTGTTGCCTTTATTATTGGATGGAATTTGATTTTGGAATATGTTATAGGTAAACAATTAAATTTATTTGTGTGATTTTTCTTAAATTGAGGCTTGTAACAGGTTCTGCCAGTGTGGTAAAAGGATTATTTACGTACTTGGACAAACTGGTGGATTTAGCAATGAGTAAATGGTTTCGAGAAACTATGCCTATCGATATGGATGTTATAGCACCGTTTCCAGACTTTTTCAGTCTGGGGGTGACGATTTTATTCGCCATTGCGATAGCTTTCGGTGCTAAGGAGTCTACTATAGTAAATAATGTATTTACATTAGTGAATATGTGCGTGGTTGTATTCGTTATTGGAAGTGGCCTGTTCCATGTCGACGCATCTAATTGGAGTCTCTCAAAAGAGGAAATTTTTAATAAAACTGGTAATACTAATTTTGGGGAAGGTGGCTTTGCGCCATACGGTTTTACAGGAATAATAGAAGGAGCTGCTACATGTTTCTATGGCTTTATTGGTTTTGATTGTATTGCAACTGCTGGTAAGTTGATACTTAAAATTTGTAAAATGCAACTTGTAAAATTGGAACTTATTAATAGGTGAAGAAGCCAAAACTCCACAGAAGTCTATTCCAATTGCCATCGTGGTATCCCTACTTATTATCTTCTTATCATATTTTGGTATCTCGACGGTGCTGACTATGGTTGTTCCATATTATGATCAGGACACCCAGGCACCTTTGCCATACATGTATGAATCGGTTGATTGGACTTGGGCAAAGTACCTTGTAACTGCTGGTGCGCTCTGCGGTTTGTTTGCTTCCCTCCTTGGCGCCATGTTTCCGCTACCACGCGTCATCTACGCAATGTCTTCAGATGGTTTAATTTTTGATTTCCTCGGACGTATTCATCCACGCTTCAAGACACCCTTTTATGGTACGCTCATTGCAGGCACCTTAACAGGTTTCTTGTCATGTATCTTTGAACTAAGTCAACTTTTCAAAATGATGTCGTTGGGGACATTATTAGCCTACTCAATGGTAGCTGCATGTGTACTTATTCTACGCTTTGATAATAACGACAACGGTTTAGAGAATGATCATTCCATTGGAGATCTCTTTAAACAAATGTTCAATCCAAAGAAAAAAACTGCCTCAATGCTTACATCCAGATTGGTAACTCTGGAGGTTGTGCTGTATGTGTGCTTATGTTTTGGATTCACGTCGATTTTAACTCAAACCAGCCTAATTGACGATGGTACATTGCCAATGGTTGGTGTAGCCGTATTTTCAATATTGGCGCTGCTCTTGGTAATCTCGATAAATAAGCAGCCTCGATCTGAAACCAAGCTATCCTTTATGGTACCCTGTGTGCCATGGTTACCAGCTCTCAGTATAGCTATCAACACTTATTTGATGACGACTATAAAAGCTATGACATGGGCTCAATGTGCTATTTGGCTGCTTATCGGTTTACTTATTTATTTCTCATACGGATTATGGCACAGCGTGGAGAATTTCCCACCGCAAAAAGGAATTGCAGAAAAACCCGAAATGCAAGAAAAAGAGCAGAACTTAAAAGTGTAATGTATTTATTGCTTTGTACTTTTTTCCATAATATATAATTTATAATATATTTATGAGAAATTATCTTTATATTCACTGATTGATTATTCAATATAATCTTCAACAATAAAGTAGTTACATCATAATTAAGCTATGGCGGGGTTCACGCATCGCCCCGATTAGTAACGGTTAGTACGTAAATATGGAAGAATATTAATAATTCTACTGCAGGAAGCTATGAATATATAAACATCATACATTTATTATTAAATTATTTTCCATATTTTTGATTAGTGGTCAATGATTTATATTAATTCAAATCATACATTATATAAAAATATTCATATTTCGAAGTTTATCAAGCAAGGGGCACAATTTGCAAATATTATTGTAAATAGTGAACCTTTAAGAAAAAGACAAGTAACAGTATTGCTAAGAGGAAGTCCAAAAGTTGTTGACCTGTCAGGACCAATTTTATATGATATTTGCCATATCATATAAAATTCAAGCGCTAAACTTTCCCATAATGTTGGGTACAAAATGAATATAATTAACCAATGTGCCGCCCTCTACCTCTGTAGATGATTTAAAGTCAATATGGAAATGATATCTTTATTGAATAGCAACTTATTAGCCCATGATAACCAGCATGCCATGGGAGATGTCTCTACTCGTTTTATATTTTAATAATATATTTTTAATATGCAAATTACAGTATATTCGTATATTGGTTTGTTCGGTACGATTAATCTTTTTCTATCTGTACCTGTAGGCCACTGCCGTGTATTTCTTTTAGAGTTCTGGGCATTTAAGTATAAATTCTAATTGGGAAAGTTGCTTGTAGCCTATTCCAAGGTGAAGAAGACCTATATAACAACAACTGCAGATACCAGTGCGGTTGTCGTCAGAGTTGAGATGTACGATTCATACGATTCATATTTTTCAATGTTTCTGATGGATAAGTTCTTGGTCAATTGTAGCCTCCTTATAATATTTCACCCATTTACCAATTTAC
Organism: Weissflogia rhopalogaster; assembly: GCA_019419845.2. Classification (NCBI taxonomy): domain Eukaryota; kingdom Metazoa; phylum Arthropoda; class Insecta; order Coleoptera; family Staphylinidae; genus Weissflogia; species Weissflogia rhopalogaster. The sequence goes on along the minus strand of WSZQ02000004.1, from coordinate 679,392 downwards.
AATAGATAATTTGACAAAGTACTATGGAGAGAAAATTGTTCCTGTCACCTATAATTTCATTCCTGTCCGCTCTCACAATTTTCTTCATTTATGTTTGATAATATAATAAGTAACTAAAGAAGAAGAAGACACGAATTCATATTGTATATCACAATTAGTCGTTCATATTTCAAACATATCATTGGCAATTAATTGAATAATTATTTAATATATCATTCAATCCTTGAAAATGAACTCATATAAATACGTAAGCTGCAGTACAGATCACAAACGATATTTGTAATCATCTCAAACAATGGAGATGTCATTCCCGAAACTCTTGGTGAATATTGAACCAAAAAGGAGACGACCTTCAATTAAACTACTTAGAGTAATGCTCGAAATTCTAAAATTTATTGGACTTCATCCTTACCAAAAAGGATTGTTACCCGATTTCTTATTTGTGGCCGCAGTCATTACAACATGCCTTAATTTAATGCCAATGTGTTGGGAAGTTATAGTAAACTGGCGAGGTGTAGCAACTTTCAAAACAGTATACATGATTCCGGCAACATCTATGGTAACATTTTCATAATCTTCTGTATATGCTCATCTCTTTTACTTTATTACAAGGTATTGGTTAAAATTGTAATGATGCGTTGGCATGCACCAACCTTGGTGCAAATGCTGAAAAGTATAGATATGATGTGGTCTACTGATAAATTTGACGTAAAAACAAAAGAAGCAGCAGATAAATTATTATCGCTCATTGGCACTTTTACAGAATGCTGTCTGGTGGCCACAGTCATTACTGTCTTTCTGGTGATAATCGGGACAATTTTAAATACAGATAAAATTGTGTTATTCCCCGGATATGATATATGCGATTATAATGAAAATATGCCTTGTTGGGCAGGCATATTAACTTTGCAAGTAATTACAGGATACACGCAATGTTTTCCAGCACTATTGGGATTCGATAATTTATTCTTGGGTGTGCTTGGCTATATGTATGTCGCGGCAGGACTCTTGCAAGCCGCTTTTGATAACTTAATTTTGACGGTACATCCAATTGGTAGAGGACCTATAAGTCGCTGGAATTTAAAAGATATTGTTGACCAACATAATGTCATATTTCTGTAGTATATCTGGTATTGTAACCCTAAGTATTATTAATTGTTACTTAATTTTAGATGTTTGAAGCAACTGGACAAATACTCATCTTTAGTATTGACTTTTCAATTTTTGAGTTCCCTGGGATCACTTATATTTTGTATGTTCACTGTAACAGCAAATGGGATGCCCCCCAAACTTGAAGATGTAAAATTTCTTGTATTGCTAAACTTTCATGTTTTGCAATTGCTTCTCTATTGTATGGCCAGTTCAGTATTTTTCGAAAGGGTAGATATGCTTTAGTATTAGTTGATAGATATTTATTCGTTTATTTTTAAATAGATGCAGAACCTTGTTAATTCAGTATACAATATAGCTTGGTATACTACAGAAGGAGTCCCATTACGACAGGATTTGGCGCTAATCATCTTGAAAATTCAGACAATGCCAGGTTTACGCTTGAGCAAAATGATTGATTTGAACTTGGATTTATGGTTAAATGTGTTGAAGACGTCCTTTTCAGTTTATACCCTTCTAGCAAGCCTCACCTAAAATGACACTATTAAAATTATTTAAACAAACAAATTAGCTTACAGTACATCTTGCTTATAGTATTGCACAAAAATATGATGATGAGCTTTCTCAAAATTCATTTTCAGATGATTATGCAGTTCATTTTATGAACTGCCCGCAAAAATGAATATTAAATAAATATGTACTTTGCCATGTTTAATAGCTAATTTCTCGCTTTCCTTATTATTATTTACGCGGTAATTTTTATTCCGGACATTTGACTGATTGTCGAGCACAAGCATCACGTAACGCAAGATCAATTTTTCCAACAAATTGGTTGCCTTTGTTTATCCAAGCTTTGATAATCGGCTTTGCTTCTTCTACTAAGCATTGTTCATAATTGGACAAAGGTGGCAATGCACAGTCTTTCATAATGCCGTCTGAAAACAAAATCTTAATATAACATAAAAAGTTCCTAAATCAATATTAAACCTGGCCCTAGATATATTGGAACTCCAAAGTATTTCATTTCCTCTACATCGTTTGTCCGTACAAATGAGTACTCCAGAATATCAGAAAATCCTTTGAGACCTTTTACTAAAGAAATGATAAATCGTGCTATGGCAAATGCATGCGCCAAAGTTGGACCTTGGTAATTGCTCATTTTCTCAACAACAAAGTGTGCTGTTTGTAAACTTTTGGAAACATTCTCGATTTCAATCTAAAACCAAATATTGTATGTTATTTAATAGATAGGTGCTGGTTTAATTTAATTTTACATCTGTGAAATCAGTGCAAGGCCGTGCTTGGCTTAAAATAGGAACAATGGCTCCATCGGTATTGCCTCCAATTACAGGAACAAGGACACACTCGGGATCAAGTCCTAGAATATTCGCAGCAAACGTGTTTGCTCTAATCACGTTTAGTGTGGTTATTCCAAATATCCGATTAGGATTATATACGCCGGCAAATTTAAGTCGTTCAGAAGCAACAGGAACCAATGCTTCCACAGGATTGGTACCAATTGCAATTAGAGCCTACAATATACATGAAATTCCAGGATATTTGCCATAGTGTTGCAAATACATAAACATACCTGTGGGCATGCTTTGGCGACAAATGAAACGATTTGTTGAATTGTGACAGCATTCTTCGGGAATACCCTTTGAAGTGCTTTATGTCCATTAACGTGCATTCCTGATACAATTACCACTATGTTAGCTTTCTAAAAGTGATAGAGATATTTATAAAACAAATTAGCTATTATATGATTTGGGCCACAAAAGTTTCATGTATGCATACATCAAATGCGTCTGAACAATTAATAGGACCGTACGAATTGACCACACACTTCGTATCTACGTGGCCTAGTTCCATTGCAAGACTGTTGATCTCTTGAGTATCATACAACGCTAGTTCGTCAATGAAAGGTGATTGTTTCAACAGGAGACTTAAAGGTTGGCCAAGTTGTCCTCCTGCACCACATAAGGTGACTTTGATATTTTGTGGTGCTTGTGCAAAATAGCGATTTTGGATGGTATATGCCTTGGGCATTACGTTCTTGATGAGTTTTAAGAACGCCATTACGAATTTAGATTCCAAATCTTGAAAATATGTGCATGAAACACTAAATTTGAATGTATGTCATTTTAAAACAAAATACAATACAACTAAATGTTACATGTCAATGTCAGTGTATTGATGCAATCAATATTCCGCTATTTGTTGAAAATAAGGGTAAAAAATATACCGCAGTTTACAACAATTGTACTAATAAATGTAATATAAGTGACAACAACGTGTTAAATGCTACTAAATCAACCTATAGAGATATTTATTTAAGCTAGACTTTGCAAGAGAGTGTAAATTGAAAATGATGTCTTTAAAACATTCAAAAGTAAATTCATATTCAAATCAATCATTTTTCCTAAACGCAGTCCAGGCATTGTCTCAATTCGCATAATAATCAGTGACAAATCACGCCGTAGCAGCAGTCCATCTTTTGTGTACCAAGCCACATTATAGACCGACTGTGAAAGGTTCTGCATCTAATCAAAATTAACCAATTAATTACCATATATAAAAATATGTAAAACCTACCTTATCGTAAAATTTAGTACTAGCCATACAATATAACATTAATTGTACGAAATGCCAAATCCAAATTATTGCAAACTTTAAATCTTCCAATTTTGGCGGCATTCCATTGGCTCTTAGGGTAAACATATTCAATATAAGAGATCCCAGTGAACTCAAAAATTGTATAGAAAGTACAGTTGATGAATATTCATCAACCTGTTTCAAACATCTAAAATTTTAATTATGATTAACAATGTTCAACATTTGAAAATATACATTGAATAATACCGAAATACAATATTATGTTGGTCAACTATTTCTTTTAGATTCCAGCGAGCAATTGTACCTTGACCGGGTGGAGGTAATGTTATTACAAAATTATCGAAAGCTGTTTGTAAAAGTCCTGCCGCTATGTACATGTAACTAAGTACACCCAAAAATATATTATCAAATCCGAGTATTAGAGGTAATACTTCAGCCAGACAAATGAATATTTGCCAAACCAACATGGCGATCCAACAAGGAATATTTTCATTATAATCACATAAATCATATCCTTCGAAAATCAAAATGTTATTGTCATTTAATATCGTTGCAGTTATTACTAATGCGATTGTTGAGTATGAAATTAAAAGAAAGTATAACATAAAATTTCCCATTATCAATAGTAATTTATTAGCGGTATTTTTCGTTGTTTCATCAAATTTATTAGTAGCCCAGAACATGTCCAAACTGTCGAGAATTTCCACCAAGTTAGGTGAAAATCGTTGCATCACAACAGCCTTTATTAATAACTAGTAATAGGTACATGTTAAAGTTGTAAAATTTAAATAGAAATGATTTTTACCATAAAAACTGCAGGTAACATATATATTTTCTTAAGTGTGATTACACCTTCCCAGTTAAACAGGACTTCCATCATCATTGGTATTAAATTGCAGCCAGTCGAAATGACAGTTATAAGAAATAAAACGTTAGGTAGTATTCCTCGTTGGTACGGATGGAGACCAACCATTTTTAAAATTTCGAGCATAACTTTAAGCATTTTGGTGAGTGGCTTTTTTCTGATTGTCTTAATATTCACCAACATTTTGAACAATCGTCGTTTCTCTTCTATTCCCTTAATAAACAGATGAGATGAAAGTAACGCGTTGGTTTGTTGTGAATGAAGACAACTCAATGTCTATAAAGTAAATTATATAAATATGGATAGAATATGTACACTTGTGTTGATGTATATGCTATTTAGTATATCAATAATACATGACGGCAATCATTCAATTCGAAGAAATATTACTTCACCTTTAAATATAGATATATATATATTTTTACTGTCGAACATTTCGCACATTGAATATTTTATATTTGCATCGTAATGGGCGCGAAGCAATTACGAATTGTTTTCACATGAATTTGGTCTTGGACTATATTGTGTAATTATACAATTGATAGCAAATAATAGTTTATTTGTGTTGGTTATTCTTCACCCTTATCCTATATCTTTAATTCCACATACTATTTACATATGCAAATACAAATTTGACTAATAGTACATTTTGAAAATAAACCGAACACATTTTTAATTAGGCGCACCAACAGAAGAATCAACTTTTAAATCAAATTGGAAATTTAAAAAAACTTGTAGTCTTAACGCAACACAAATATATTTTTCTCAGTGTGCTTCGAGATAAAATCGACAAAAAACGTAACTTCACTCTCAACTAAAACAGCAGACATGGATTTTTTTCCGATTCAGACTTGATTCTGACTGATTCAGGTTTCGCATACGGCAGGTTTCACTGTGAAATATAACATAGCTTGAACAAACAAATGCGTCAACACCTTTGATATGAATTTATTCTAGAAGAAAACCATTTATACAGAATAAAAAACATTCGACGTTTTTAAATAACGCACATTACCTTGATGTCAATGTCTGTTATCCATTTTATAATGTAATCTCATTATCATCTTGATGATAACGAGATTTGGTTGCAATCTTTATTGGTCAGTATTTTGCTTTTCTAATTTTATAATTAAATCATTAAAATACTTACCACAATTGCTAAATAACTGCAAGAAAGCATCAAGAATTAGGCAAATCATAGGAACAGTAAAACAAACGTATACATTTTTGTTGTTTAATTTTTCATACGTAAATTGAAAACTGAATTAAACAATACTTTGGTATACATGCGGCATATATGCGACGTACCGTTTTCTTCTTAAATTTCCCGCATCCTTATGCCTCATAAAACACATACGTCTCTATACATAAGTTTATTATATAATAGCAGCAGAAGCGAAGTTAGAGGTAAAACAATTAATTCGCGTAAGATTACGTATAATATGTTTGCGTATTGAGTATATTAAAAAAAGCTGCGCTGTTTCGTCAATGAACACGCAATCAAAAAGCCCATAGCTTGCTTATATTTTCGAATATGTATTTACTGGCAAAGTACATTCGAATCGACTCATTTTAAAGGACGAAACCTCTCAAAATCATATACGTGATCGATTATAATATAATAGAAAATGTTGGTAAGAGAAGATAGGATAAAATTATACACTACGAGTATATAGCACACTTACATTACACTTATTATGGCATAATTATTATTAGATTGTATAAGTATTTTTATCGTTAGTTATTTTGTAAATAGAATTATCAAAAATCATCGTCGAAATCGAAACAGAATGAACTCATGTTAATTTGCTTGCTCATATTTCTTATGTGTTTGTTTCCTCGTTTCATCTTTTTGCAAACGCGGCTGAAAATGATAAGGTTACTCGTGACTAGTAAAAAGTGTGTGTGTGGCAATCAAGCACCTTGCTCATAACTACGATTCTCGGGCAATTAGGAACTCGCTCATCATACAATTTGCACCGTAACTTTTTTATGTTGACTAACTTTCTCTATATATTACACTCCGCGCCACGTTTGAAAATATAGTAGAAAAACGAAATGAAAGTATTATTTGTGTCTGTATTTTTTGTTATCGCATGATTCTATGCGCAATGTCAACTGAAAACGTTAAATTAATTGTGAGAATTGCCATTATGTTGCATTATTTCAATTAACACCTAATATTACTACACGATAATTGTCAATATCTACTAGTTACTTGTATCATTTGAATATTACTAAAGCAACTCGCTCGTTAAATATGTATCTTTTTTTCAGCTAGCCAACATTTGAAGTACATTTGGTAATTTTTGCATGATTAAGAGTATTAGTATTGGCTGAAGTTACACCAATGCGCCGACATTAAAACCGACAAGAATTTTATACACATCATTCTCGTGTTGACTGTATCAAGTCATTACGTTACAAGCACGGCCGTTCTTTACTTAGATAAAATCGTATCAAAAAATGAGCGTTTCCTTACTTGTTCTTTCTTTTTTGGTAACTGGTAAAAAATTTCCATAAAAATGTACAAAATAAATAAATGCCCGCAATCAAAATCAAGCCCTTTCCATGCATTCCACTCGTGTAAATTCTTGCGAATTTCAAGTCGTTTCAACAGATTGAAATAGTCGAATGTTATATTGAAACTTGTACGGCTTTAGCCAGTATTACGATCTATAGAAAAGCAGCCTAGCTAAACTATCCTTAAAGTAATGAGTTCATAAAACGCTCAAAGTTTCAAACTATCAACAAAGCACAAACATGTTTAGTAGTCCGGAAAAAAGTTTCAAATGTAATACCCACTAACGTCGGACAAGTTTGCCGAATAAGATTACAAGAATTTTCGTTAGATTTTCAAAACATCTACACTCGATTATAGTGTTGCATTTTTGTTTTTCTTTTGGGCATACCCTTTATATACGTGGTAAAAACATTTATGTCAATTATGTTCTAGCTACTCGTTAATTGTTAGTTATGCTCCTTCATATCATATACTTTATGTTTGGATTAATATACGAGATTTGTTTTTTTTTTGCATCTAAATTCTTGTGACATGTGCATTGGGCATCCCGTATATGGCGGGGACCCGTTCACACAGCCCTATCTTTGGGAAAACATTGTTAGCTATTGGAGTAATTTCGATTAAATATTATTAAATATCAATATCGTTAATTATAGTTAATTTGTTTTTTTGCTTTGTAAATATTCAATTATCAATTAGGTAATTTACGTTTGTTGTAATTAATAGTACTCGAATATAGTTGATTAATTAATGTAAGCTAAGATTACGAGGATTGGCAGACACAACCTTTGTAATAAACCGACACGTGCCAGTTGCATCGTCATTGCTGGCCATTTTGCTGGTCACCTACTTCCCTAACTAAGAAAACCGAACTGCCAATCCCGAAAAAAACGCATCGAAAAGAAAAACCGCGACTATGCCTCGCCTGCGCTACTCAATAAAGCTTGAAACACAACACAGCACACTACATATACAAACCGTTCAACAGAAAACAAGTAAAAAGCAAGCGAAAAATTCACACGCAGAACCTTTGCATCGATTTCATACCTCGTCATTGATTTGTCAGTTACGCATAGCGCTAAACTGCTCTCAATTCTTCCCACATGTGAATTAATTACAAATGTAATAGTAAACAATAATTACAAACAAAATGTATGAACAAATAAAAATTAAGACTCACAAACCTCAAAATATCACAAGACATGTTGAGCCGATGAACTCATACAAAAACCGCTAATCGACAAAAATCTCCACATTTTACAAAAGAAACCGACAACTTTCCCAAGATATTTTCCACACACAGTGATGATTACGTTACAACGAAAGCGCTTCTGTGTTTTATACTCGTCAACGCTCAAATAAATTGATGCACACCATTCAACTCGAATTTAAGAGCCGCTTTATTACAAAAATATCGCGAAATTAACTAATAGTGATGATTCAATCTGTGCTAAACATTTCCAATTCAGTCTCAAGTACTAACGTAAGCTATCTATGACTCAAAATAATGCGAGTTGAAGAGCGCGCAACTTTTGGTAAAGCGATTCAAATCAAATTTGAAAATTTGTGATGCTGCAAGGCGTCGTTTGCTGGCTGATCTTCAAAGACGCCGTTCTTCACTGATCGATCTTGTAATTCATTTACAAATTACACTGCCACAGTATCGTAGGCTGTGAGTCCCCCGTTGGCTTGCCCTGGGATTTCGTTTCTATAAAACACAACCACCACAAAACCACACGGTTAAACGAGAAAAAAACCAACACTGTACATACAACTAAACATTTAAAGCAGCATGCAGGTACTTAGTACACAAAAACCAATCCATAAAACAAATCAATAAAAGTGTTGATCAATAATATGTTGCAATATTAAGTGCGTTATCACAAAAAGCTGATTATGTACTTCGACAAAAACTTACGCTTTCCTGTTTGAGAGGTAGGAATTAACACGAGAATATGCAATTACAGGATGTGTACTATTACACGATAAATATGATCTTGTTGATTCTTAATTATAAGAAATAGGGATTGTAAATTTAACGGATTTTCCATTAACTGTTCAATGAGGATTAAAATTTATTGAATTATCAGTAAATTACTAATAATTTTCTCAAAAAATGTTTAAATTGTTAATACGATATTGATTTCTTGTACATTTATCACGATTTGATCATCTTTGGACATTAAATTTCATACCATTAGAATCAGATATTCACTCAGAAATTAAAGTTAGAAGGACCGTAGGAAGATCTCCCTTTTTGAGGACGTAAGTCAAATTTACCCACAGGGGTACCCCTATCCTTGCAGTTACCAAGGAATCGTGGGTCCGTGGGATTAAAGTGTATCAACACCGATATTGATACCGATTCATTTTGACACTCCTAGACAGCGTACAATCGAGGACTCGAGAGTCGAAACTAAATATAAATTTTCAAGAAGGAGAGCAAATCGAGTTAATCTCTATGAAACTAGCTCATTATTCCCATTATAGAGGAAATGTTTCGCGACGAATAAAGTTACCAGGTAAGAAATGTTTGAAATAAAGTTTTAAATGATGAGACTTTTCCTAGCAATTAATCTAAAAATTCTTGTAAATTTACACACCCTTATTTCCCTGAAACTATCAGGTCTCCGGTAAGTCGGTAAACCGAATCCAATATGCAATATTTGGTGGAATAGAAACCCTTACTTTGAATTGCAATAAAATTATGAATTTTGTTTTTTGCTCTGCGAAATTTTAAAATTCTCGAATGTGGAATATTTGATGAGTCTTGAAAAATTATATCTGATGTAAGTTGAAATCCGATGTGTTTGCTATTAAATCTAACTTATTCCAATGTTTAAGTCCGTAAATTAACAACAATTACCTCTCAATCAGTTTTCTCATCTCCTCGTGGTTCATGCCATCCTTAGCGCTATTTCTCATTACTGAAACAAATCACACTTACTACCACGACCACACCACATATAGAAAATCACAAATGAGATGCGATTCAACAAAAAAAATCACACAGAAATTAATCACAAATGATGGGAGCATCGCATGCGCAAGTTTCGAGTTATTTACAGTTAAAACATGCGATTGAGAGTTTGTTGAAAGTGTATGCGAGTGATGTGTAGAAAATCTAATCTAAGCAGAAAAAAGTCAAACAAATGCAAATGTTCTCTGTACTAATGTCTTCTGGTGTTGTGTAAACTTACCCTCCTCTTTTTCTGTAAAAATAAATAACTGTATAAGCTAACTGAGTAAAGCGTAAAACTGATCAAACTCAAGACTTGAAAGTGCGCGAATTCGTATCGTTCGAGAAAACTTCAATGATTAATCGAGTATGAATGTGATGTTTTGTTTAGCGAGTTGATTATGATTTTGTACGGGTCACAATTGGTGATTACGTACCACCATAGGTGCGGCTGTTGATCAGTTGGTCGCGATCGCATTCGGCCTCAGAAATCTCGTTGCTATCCTTCGAGTCATTGGGGTCGTGATTGCGTGGTGGTGGCGGTGGTGGTTCGGGACTGCTTGCGGTAGGCTGAACACGCAGAGAACCAAGAGAACGACGGCCAATTGAACCACGGCTTCCATACTGATCGTAGGGATTGCCATAGCCGCAGTATTGGCTTCCGTATTGCTCGTCTTCAGGGGCACAGTTAGCAGGATCATCGTATTCGGGGCCAGGAGAGTAGATGCTGCCGTTACCTACAATTTACACTCAGCCATAATATTTTGTTACAACTTCGTTGAAAAGAATTAACTTCCAAAATGAATCTAATTCCCTTTCAGTGTTTTTCAACCTTCAATAAAATTTTGCTCAGTAATAATACTGGCAAAACTCTTAATTTCAATACTTATTCCTTTATTGTGTTGTAACGGTTGAATAACACTGTCTCAAATCATATGAAAATTATCTCTACCCAGAAGAATACATAATAGAACAAAGTTGAACCGAAAGCAAATCGAACAGAGATTTAAAGATGTTCTAAGAAGATTAAAGAAACCGAATTAGGTGGATTAAACATCTAGGTTTAGGGCTATAGTTCTTACTTCCATCCGGGTTCGCTTCATATTGATTCATTGGTTTAAAGTTTGTATATGAAAGAATGATATGGGAGCCCTAACAAGTTTATACAATCCCGAAATGTATGATTCGTATGATGCGACGTCTTTCGATCTTGAACTATCGCTAGTGAATGATTGTAAATGAGGCGTTGATGAAGAGAAAGATACGTACATTGGGTGTAGTACTGACTACCTTGAGAGCCGACTCTGTCATAGCGTCGGTTCTGGCGGGGCATTGACTGAGAGCCGGCACGGGAGTGAGCCTGATGCGGGGTACCCATTCCAGATGGTCCCATGGTACCAGCGTGTGGGTGTGGGAAGGTCTGGAACTGCATTGCCTTAGTCGGGTCCATTTCCTCACGGAAGCCAAGCAGATGGAAAGTAGCGTAGGGGCAAATCTCATCATCCATACCTACAATTAAACATCCATTCAAAAGACAGTCCCTTTAAGATGTCTTAACTTTACGACGTTTTAGACAAGCCATTCGTGACGGAACTAAATGAGATAAAGCCATGTTACATGCAACTACGTACTTACGAAGATTATTTCACAATTCTTGTTAAGTCTAGAGACAACCATTTTTCAAAAACCACACGCGAGCGAAGAAATGTTTAGTTATTGTTATGTAGATTGTTAGTCAGATTAGCATGAGCCAAAGTGTGAGCAATGAAAGTTTTTAGTGTGAATGCGTGTTTTACCTCGGTGAGTGTGATTGATTGTGTCATTAGATCCCCTGCGGCTGCACAGCTCTTCGTACAAGTGTCTCCTGGGGTCCCAGGTGGAATGAGCCCGGTAGTGAGGTCCTAACATACACAAGTGACAAGATGAAAGGATAATCTACAACTTACACCACCCTTGCAGTCCGTGAGTCCTCCTTGCTCCAGCGCTGGTTTTAGTTTCTCAAGAGTATTACAATTATTTACATATATATCTAAATTGCTTTGAACCGATAGAAAGAGAGAAAAATTGTAACAAATTGTAACATTTAGCATGCAGCGCTGAAATGAGCTTAGATGGAGGCCTGGACTCTTACTTATGGTACCTCGCTTGATGCGGTCACAGGTGTTGTAATTGGAACCAGGTACCGGTGGCAATTTCCTGTTAGGCGGGGCAATGTATCCAAGTTCGTCGCGCAGATCCGGTCGCCTCTTGTCCAAAGTACCAACAGCATTCACCGACTGATTGTATACAACATCATCTAAAATACGCAGTTAAAATGGTTATACATAATTACACATAGAATGGTATATTTAAAAACAAAAACCCAAAACTCGAAAACAAAAATAATTCCACGCATAACATACAATCGCTGGTCAAACGGGTTTGTGTGGGTCCAAGTGCACGACGGGAAACAGCTACACAAATGACGATGATGCCGACGGCGACGACGATTGCGGTGGCCGCTACGGGGACAGCGATGTTCAGGTCAACCCATTCAGGCAACCATGGCAATAAAAGTCGAGTTCCAAACACCTCGCGCACGGGTGCGATCGAACCTAAAGACGGGACAAAGAACAACAGCGCTCAATTACCTTTCTGATAGTTTCCTTTGCCGCGCAACACGCATATGACGACAATAGCAACTATAATGACTAAAACAGCCGCTACCACAGGGACAACGAGGTTCAAGTTAGCCAGGATTAGTTGGATCGTGTCTTCTTTGGGAATCTCGCGGGCCGGAGCAATAGTAGCTGGAAACAACCACAATATGTCAATCCAGGATCTCCCGGTCACTCGGCAGTGTTCCCGGGAAAGCGAGAATTCGGAATACTTCATTTCCCAGTTTCCCGGGAATTGCAAAGTATTCGGTGCATGATAAGAAAAATAAAAGTAATAACCAAACAAATATTTATGATTGAAAAAGCGAAATCATAAAAAACTGATGACAAACGATGATTCTTTAAAATACAAATTATTTCTACATAAACAAAATAAGGAAAAATCTACTTCCCAAAGGCATTTCAATCTATATCAAAAGTATGTTAGTTTTTGTCATTCCTTGTGTTCCAGTTTCCATTGCGTGACTTACAACTTACGCAGAGTAAAATGTAAATCAAAAACGTAGAACGACGTTGAAACCAAGTCAAAGAATAAACCAAAAACCAAAACTTTTAATACAAAATGAACCTTTAGAATAGTAATGATAGGTGATGAATGTTTAAACGAAATGAAATGCGATAAATGAAAATGAAATGAGAAATAAATGAAAATGAAATGAATGATAATTCCCGGGATGTGGGAGAACCAATGTATGTTCCGAAACGCTAGTCGTGTGATTTTGTGAGTTGTACTTGTTTTGGAATGATAAACCTCGCAGTTACTATTGTTCCGATTGATCTTGGAGAGGAAGACGTCCTATTGAGGAGGAAACAACACTTACCACCTGCGACAGTCAACGTGGCAAATTCATATTTGGCAACAGTGAAACCAGCATTGTTATGGGCGGTAACACGGAGATGGTACCAGGTCGCAGGATCCAGATCCAATACAACAAAGTTGCCGTTTACTTTAACGTTGTTTGAAACTTGTACCCAGTCAGGGCTCGTCCTAGAATGAAAATTTATTCACATTTCCTAAACACCACTTAAGACAATACGTACTTCTTCCTCTGTTCAACAACAAAGTAGAGCATTGGGCAACCGCCATCAGACCATTCATTCAGGTGCAATGTAATGCTGTTCGAGGAGACTACAATGAATTTGTCCACGCTAGGTCCAATTGGTTTCTCGCCACGTGTACGCGTATTCAGATTGTCTGACTGATCACCATTGCCAATGCTGTTGTAGGCGGTAACGTAAACCTGGTAACGAGTACCACATACGAGTTTCTCCAAAACGTATTTCTCGATATTGTTAGCAACTTGAGACGTCTCCCATTCGCCGAATTCAGGTTTGTAGTGAACAGTGTAGCCATGGATTGGTTCAATGTCTGATGGGTCAGGCTTCAGTTTGATTGTCAGGGAGTTGGTCGTGGTGGAAGTTAGGCTCACCTGAAAACAAAATAAATTCATCAAACAATCGCCACATAGGAAGGTCACTGTTAGTACAGAAAGAAAACTTACATGGGGCGAATGTGGAGGAGCATTTACAACCAATTTGTGCGTAATAGAATCATTTCCAAAAACGTTGTTAACTCGGCATGAATATTCACCGGCATCATCACGGTGCACATCACGAATGAACAGAGAACCGTCCGGTTGTTGCCTGATGCGATCGTTGTTATTGAAGTCAGAACCCTTGATTTTCCATTTGATTTCAGGTTGGGGTACACCGACAGCAAGGCAAGGAAGAGTAACATCTTCGCGGTAGGTAGACGTGAACGAATCATCGAAAGAAGCAATCTTGGCAGGAACTACAAAAGAAAAACATGTTCCAATGAAATTCTCTTATTTGAAAATGAATAATTTTATACCTTTTGCGCTAGGGGAGACAGTAACGGTTTCTGAGGGTTGTCCTTCGCCAATGTTCGTTGAAGCAGTAACCCAGAATTCATATTTCAATTCCTTGTTCAAGTCCTTGGCCTGGAAGCTCAGATTTTGGATTTTCATATTGGGGACGATCTTGTGCACACGGGGTTTGGCATCACTAGAGGTACCCTCGCCATCGGGGGCTTCACGGAGGTAGACAGAGTATTGTTCCACGATACCATTTGGTTCACTTGGTGGCTTCCAGCTCACAAGGATCGATTCGTCAGACATGACCAAGGCTTTGACTGAGGTAGGTGCTTCCGGTACTATATACATGAAATATAATACAATAATTTTACGAAAGTAATAGATAAAACTTAATAAATAAAATTGTTACAAACCGTCTTGTTCAGTTTGGCAATGAATTGGAGAGCTGCGAACACCATCGCCTCCGGAAGTATAAGCCAAAACCTGCATGCTGTAGTTAGTGTACTTTTTCAGTCCATGAAGAATTGTCTCACTTGAAGCAGTAATTTTCGCGTCCTTGGTATTCTCATCTAATCATTAATCACAAAACACCCGAAAATGATATAATGCTTTCAAAGTTAGGAAATTTAGAGGAGTAATTAACATACCAAACCAGGTTTCAGATGGTCCATAGATTACTTTATATCCCTTGATAACTCCATTGGCGGCAGTGAGCGAAGGAGATACCCACATAACGCGAATAGTTTGTGCAGTCAAAGTTGTGCAAGTCGTATCTACTGGTGGTTGTTCGGGCGCGCCTTCGGCAGTGTAAACTTTCATGTCTTCGGAGATTGGTCCCTTACCAACTTTGTTAAATGCTTGTACAACAATCGAGTATTGGGTGTATGTTTTCAAGTTATTGATCTAAGGCAGAATTAATTACTACATGTTCCTAACTATGACAAAACAACAATAAGTACTTGTAAATGATGTTCCTTGCCCTCCTCTCGGCTGAATTCAACAGTTTCGAAGAAATACGGCTTGTCTTTGTCCATGGAGGCAAGTTTGTAACCAACATAGTATCCCAGGATCTCTCCGTTCCATTCGCTGCGTGGTGGTGGCTTCCAAAATACCTTCAACATGTGTTGTTCGGGTGCTTCAACTCTAATAGAAGATGGCGGGCCACTTGGAACCTCCTCGGCAGTAATAATGGTAACAGTATCAGAAGGATCAGAGCTTCCCATTTCGTTTTCAGCAACAATGCGAATATGATATGTAGTAGCAGGTTTCAAAGTAAAGACGCCAGCTTCGGTTTGTTCACCCGGAATCAATACGCGTTCCATCATGCCATGCTCCCAGCTTGACTTGCTCGGTTTGTATTCGATCATGTAACGCTTAATATTGGAGTTTCCATCGTATGGGGCCACCCATGAAAGCTGCACCGACCTGCCAGATTTGTCAAGAACTTTAAGATCATATGGGATTTCCGGAACCTCTTGAACAATCATGTGGATGCTGGTATTATCGCTTCCAAAAGCATTCGTGGCAACGCAAGTAAAAACAGCGGTATCAGAACGCTCAGTACGTTTGATGCTCAGAGTAGACAAGACTCCAGAAGGCAAGATTTCTTCACGGATAGTGTAACGAGAGTCACCCTTTGGTTCCAAACGCTTGCTGTTCATGTTCCACAAAATCCCAATCGGTTTCTCCCCCTTGGCCTCACACTGCATAACAGCCGCCTCACTTCGCCGTGATGTTTGATTGCGCTCCTTAATTTCAAATTGTGGAGGTGCTACAAACGCAACAAATCCATTACAACACGCAAACAAGCAACACACAATTAACGCAACCATTAACGAAGTAAAAGCATTCTAATGTTATTCACTCGCGATTTAATTTAATTACCTTGTACTCCAATCAAAACAACAGCAGACAATCCTGAGCCAATTCCATTTACGGCCTCGCAAAGGTAGTAGCCTTCATTAATTTTTTGAATGTTATTAATCATGAGAGTGCCATCCTCAACCTTAATATCAGGGTTGTTTGGTTTTAAGTCTTTGTAATCGCCAGGGGTCTCGCCTAAATACAGAAACAATTATTAATATACAAAAAGGGTTCTGTTAATTTTGGCAAAATTACCAGTAGCCTTTTTCCATGTAACAGTCGGCTTGGGGAAACCATCGGCTTTGCATTCAACAGCGGCATCAGAATCCTGAGCAAAAGCTTTGTCAGTTGGCTCAAGAATCCACCTTGGTGGCACTAAAAATTCCCAAAATATTTAGCTCGATGTCCATTTGAGTTACAGCATTTTGCTGTAACTTTACCCATTTGGTAACATGACTTTCTCATGTTCATGCAAATTTTGAAAATGATCTTTTGTATTATCATGCATCGTTAGGCCGAAATTTTGCTGTTAATGAAATCATGCGTGCAAACAAAAATACTTGGGACAACGTAAAAATAATACATGCTGTTTGTTAGTGTCTAGCATTTACGTTTTAAAAAATGACATGAAAGGATGTTCGGGTTAGATTAGGATCACATCCCTGCATCCCAGCCAATATGGTGTATGTGGAGGAAGTGAGGATGCTGTGAAGGATGACTTGGCTGAGATAGTCAATTAGATGAAGCTAATTGTCCCTAGGCCCACATAGAGAAACACACGATTGATTTTAGAGGAACACTCAGTACATGACCTATTATATGCTTGTGCACAGTCTAGTAAAATGTTTCAATTGTCAGAATGCCATAAGCTCAAATTAAAGAGATAAACATAGATGGTTTTGCTTGCGATGGGTGGTAGAAAGAAAAATGGCTACCGTGGACAGTCAACGTTTTCGACACGTGCACAGCACCGGCCCTATTGCGCACCGTGCACGTGTAATTGCCGGCGTGATTCATATGCACCTCATCTATAAACAACCCGCTTCCAGTTCGGCCGAATTTCGAAATTGTCAGAACACCCTCCTCGGCCTCCAACCGTCTCCCATTGAACCTCCAGGTGAACTTTAATGGTTGGTCACCTTTGGCAACCAGGCACGTTACCTGCAGTGCTTGGCCAACACTAACGGTGGGCATTTCGAAGGGCACAATGTGGGGCAAAACTAATAGAAAACAAAAAACACACAACTTGTAATTCATGTGCGCCACACGTCAACTAACCATATACTATTAATTCGGCGGTGTACTCCGAGTTACCGACTTTATTTGATGCTACACATGTGTAGTTTCCAGCATGTTCGTAGTTTACGTAGTCGATTGTAAGAGAGCTACTGCGTCGGCCAACAGCCGTGACAAGGATATTTTCAAAAGTTTCTATTGGTCGTAAATTAAACAGCCACGAAATGGTTAGAGGAAAATCGCCCTGCGGTACACTACACTGAACGTTGGTATATTGCCCGGTTTCAGCAGGAGCATCTTCGAATTCAAAGGGAGTAATCCGAGGTAGTACTATAGGACATACATGAATAAGGATAATTAACTACCGTTAACAAGGAGCAACGAAGTATAAGTCATCTCGCCGGCCTTATTATGAGCTGTGCATGAATAGTTCCCAGCGTGTGCATATGAAACTGCTTCAATTGTCAAAATCGAACTACGGCGACCCATTGACGCAGCTTGCACCTCCGAAAACTCGCTCAATAGTTGTCCATTTAAAGTCCACTCAAGTCGAATTGGAAGATCGCCTTCAGGAGCTAGGCAAATCACCTGGACGTATTGCCCTTCGTGTAAGGGACTGTCTTCAAAGACGAATGGGGTAATTCTGGGTGGGACTAACGAAAGATATCGTGCTCTTAATATATGGTAATGGCAAACTTAGTAATTAAGTTTATGTACCCTTAACAGTCAACTCTGCGACTGCACTGGACATTCCTGCTCGGTTATGTGCTACACAAGTGTAATTACCAGCATGTTCTTCGTACAGAGCATCAATGCTAAGTACTGAGATTTTTTTACCAATTGAATCGACTTTAATGTTGCTATCGGGTGAAAGGGGAATCCCATTGAGATACCACGTGAATTGCATAGGCATGTCTCCAGCAGATACACTGCATTGGGCATTCGTTGATTCGCCAAGGAATGAAGGTTCCTCACCGAAAGAAAACGCCAATAATTTTGGTAATACTATAAGCAAAACCTAGTGGTAACTCTAAAGAAAATGGCAGTTTGATAACGATATATTGTTGCAATGTTGATTCTTGATTCTGGATGGGAGCATCAAAGGGAATTTTCGTGCAAAAATGCAGACAAACATTAAATGTTGATACCCTTTACAGTTAGTTCAGCTACAGCAGTGGCCATTCCAGCTCGATTGTGAGCTACACACGTGAAATTCCCTGCATGTTCCTCTGATAATGAATCTATGCTGAGAACAGATATTTTCTTTCCAAAAGAACCTATCCTAATATTGTTATCCTGTTTGAGTGGAATTCCATTAAGGTACCATGTAAATTGCATGGGCATATCACCCGCTGATACGCCACACTGAGCATTGGTGGACTCCCCAAGAAAGGCAGGCTCATCACCGAACGAAAATGTCGACAATTTTGGCAATACTGAAATAGGCGAATAATTCAAGATAAACTATAGGAAATTTTCTCATGAAATCCAAGGATGGTTTGGTATTTCTAGGAAGAAAATAATATAAGACTCAAATGATGTAGATATACCATTGACCAGCAATTGTGATATATAAATCGATTCCCCAGCTTTATTCTTCGCCCTGCAAGAAAAATTCCCGGCATGTGCGTAAGATACGGCTTCAATCGCCAAAATCGAACTACGACGACCCATTTTCGCTGCTGAAACCTCGGGAAACTTATCGAAATTCTCCTCGTTTAATGCCCATTCAATCGAAATAGGTAAATCACCCTCTGCCACCAGACATGTTACTTGTACGTAGTGCCCTTCATGCAGAGGGTTGTCTTCGAAGACAAATGGTGTAATTCGAGGCGGAACTTTAACGGAATGGAAAACAAATGCGTGCAATTAGTGACTAGGATTGGCATTCTCAAAATCCCATAAACCCTTGTACCCTTCACGCTCAGTTCAGCCGTCACGCTGGACATTCCTGCACGGTTATAAGCAATGCATGTGTAATTCCCAGCATGTTCCTCCGACAGGGAATCAATGCTCAGCACCGAAGTCTTCTTCCCAAACGCGCCGATCTTGTGATTACCGTCATCAACAAGTGGTCGGCCATTGCGGAACCACGTGAACTGCACGGGCATATCCCCCGTCGAAATACTACACTGAACGGTCGTGGAATCACCGAGGAATACTGGGTCGTCACCAAAGGAAAACGGAAGGAGTTTGGGCAAAACTAGAACATTTTTGATGGAATACCATTAACATGCAGAAGAGCACTGATGACTGTTTTCCCAGCGGAGTTTGATGCTTCGCAGCTATATTCCCCGCTGTGCACAGCTTGCACGTTGTCTATGGACAGTTGACTGCTGCGCTTATTGGTCTGGTAGATAATAATACTCTCGGATGAATCGATAGGTTTATTATTTAGATACCATGTGATAGATATAGGTAGATCCCCCTTGTTAACGAAACAATTGACCGAAACAACATCACCAGAATTAATGGGATCGTCGCCAAAATCGAAGGAATGGATTTGTGGTAGTACTAACAAACAAAAATTCACACTACTTAAAAGAAGTGCAATTTACGAGTAAATTAGCCGAATATGCGGAATCCCCAGCTTTGTTGGAGGCGATGCAAGTATATACGCCACTGATAATCCTGTATGGAATCGATACTAATCTGACTCATACGTTTGGTGTTCTTAAACATTTGAATCAATTTTTTCTACTGATTTTCCATTTAATGTCCACAATATATTAAGGGGAAGATCTCCCTTATTAACAGTACATAAAGCTGTTACAACATCTCTAGAATTAATATTTTCTTCTACAAAATCGAATGGTAGAATCTGAGGTGGAACTGTAAGAATCGAAAGACTATTGAAAGTGCGTGGAATATGATTTCATTCGTCAAATAGTATTCAGAAATATCTTCATACGTAATATAAAAGGGATGGTTTTTAGGTTAACTAAAAGCAACGCAAAAATAAATTGCGATTGAAAAAATACCATTGACTACTAAGTTCGCCGAATATGACGATGTTCCAGCTTTATTAGTCGCAATGCAAGTATATTCCCCTGTGTGATAATCCTGAACAGAATCAATGCTAATTTGACTGCTGCGTTTTGTATTCTTAAAAACTTGTACCCCGTCTAAATGTTCTACTGACTTTCCATTTAAAAGCCAATTTATATTAAGGGGAAAATCACCCTTATTTACTGTACACAAAGCTGTTACAACATCTCCAGAGTTAATACTCTCTTCTCCAAAATCGAACGGTAGAATCTGTGGAGGAACTAGAAGAATTGAAACAATATTGAAAACACTTTAAAATTATGAGCTCCAAAAACACATGAAGAAATGTTATAATCTCCTGCTGTTGTATGAAAGGGATAGGTTTATGGTTGAATAAAAAATAATTCCACAAAGTGTCATTGAAAAAGTACCGTTGACCAACAAGTTCGCCGAATATGTCGACGTTCCGGCTTGATTGGATGCAATGCAAGTATATTCGCCTGTGTGATAATCCTGAACAGAATCAATACTGATTTGACTCATCCTCTTGGTGTTCCTAAATATTTGAATACCATCAATGGATTCTACTGACTTTCCATTTAGAATCCAAGTGATGTTAAGAGGAAAATCACCTTTACTGACTGCGCATGTGGCAGTTACCATATCCCCAGAATTAATGGTTTCCTCTCCAAAATCGAAGGGTAAAATTTGGGGTTGGACTGTAAGGATAATAAGGCTTCAAACTACCGTAATATGAATTACCATTAACTAGAAGTTCTGCGGAATGCTGGGAAACACCAGCACGATTTTCAGCCGTGCATGTGTAGTTGCCCATGTGATGAGCTTGCACAGAACCGATTGTAAGAATATTTGTTCTACCTCCAAAAGGCACCATTGATACATCTTGATTTTGAATAGACTCGCCATTTAATTGCCAGGAAATTTGAATAGGTATATCACCTTTACTGACATAACAGTTTAGCTGTATACTATCGCCAGTGTTTGCCTCTCCTTCGAAATCGAAAGGAATGATATGAGGTTGAACTGGAAGGAGAGATGAGGTTGAATCGGAAGAAGAAGACAATTTCCAAATTGCAGTGCCCCTTAAATACTTTAAGGCCCACAGTTAAAACTATTTTTGAGGCTGGTACAGGGCGACAAACAAAAAAGGAAAAACAAAAAATACAAGATCCCATACAATATAATTAACTTGTACCATTAACATGCAATTCAGCAGAGTAACTCGTCATCCCAGCGGGATTTCGTGCGTGGCACGTAAACTCGCCGGCATGCGAGGCATCTACGACCTCAATGCTCATATAGTTCGCACGCTTTCCTATCGAACTGACTGAAATTCCCCCGTACTCCTCGACACTCCTGTTGTTGAACTCCAAAAGATATCAATCGGAAAATCGCCCTTATTCACGCTGCACGTGGCCGAAACTGTGTCACCCGTATTCACTTGCTCCTCAAAGTCGAAGGGAAGAATTTGTGGTGGAACTAAATCCAAAGGAAAAGCAAGCAAAACTTAAGAGGTGCATATCAGATTACCATTCACGTTAAGCGTCGTCGAATAGGTATCATATCCGGCTGCATTTTCTGCATGGCATGTGTACGTGCCCGCATGCACCGCGTCGACAGCGTCAATACTCAAATAACTTCCGCGCCTGCCGACCAAATTGACAATCACACCTTCGATGCTCGTAATGGGTGCGTTGTTCAGTTTCCATTCGATCGTTAGCGGCAAATCGCCTTTGTTCACATTACATGACGTAGAAATTGCGTCACCCTTATTCACGAACTCACCATCATCGAAATCAAAAGCGGATATTTGCGGTGGTACTGTTTAGTCACAATGGAAGAACATATTGCATGATTAACCAAAAGCGAAGATAAAACATAAATCATCACGCAGATGATATAGTAACAAAGTAATCACATGTCGAGCAAGTATCAAACTCAGACCTAAGTCAATATTGAAACTAGGAGAATTTATAAGTTCAAGCCTGGTTATTTAGGAACTTGGATAAATGAAATATCATTCAAAAATATTTAAGAGCTTTTTTCCTAACTCATTCACACAACTACTATCATACAGTCTTGTTTGAATAACCCCAGACTAGCTAGCATTGACATGTCAAAGAAGAAAATGTAATCATTTAACGCAATTAATGAATTTACAAAAAAAATTAATTAATTGAAATTGAAATTTAACACGGAAAGAGAAAATTTGAAGCCCCCGCCCGGGTTTGAACCGGCGACTTTTGCGATACCGGCCCAACGCGCTAATTAGAGTTAATTCGAAATGCCAGGTCGGGTTCCCGGGGTCTCCGTGGCGCAGTTGGTAGTGCGTTGGGCCGGTATCGCAAAGGTCGCCGGTTCAAACCCGAGCGGGGGCTTCAAATTTTCTCTTTCCTTGTTAAATTTGCGCTAAATGATTACATGTTCTTCTTTGACATGTCAATGCTAGCTAGTCTGGGGTCATTCAAACAAAACTGCATGATAGTAGTTGTGTAAATGAGTTAGGAAAAAAGCATTACTAAGTACTCAAATATGTAATTCAGTCTTCACACTAAATTGCCAAATCCAATCTAACATCATTAAAAAAGTTTGCAATGGTACCATTCACGTGTAAATATGCAGAATAATGTGTGGTGCCTGCTTTATTTGTAGCTGTGCAGGTATATTCGCCGATATTATGTGCTTGCACTGAATCAATGCTCAACATGTTGATCTTTTTGTTGACCTGTGTAGTTGAGACACCAACCGCCTCGTCAATTGTTAGATTGTTGTGTTGCCAAGTAATTGCGACTGGTAAATCACCCTTGCTGATCGAGCAACTAACAGAGGCGAGATCGCCAGCGTTGATTTCGTCGTTTCCAAAGTCAAAAGGTACGATTTGGGGAAGGACTGAACAAATTAAAACACAATGTAACAAACCCGGTACCGTTTACGTGTAGATACGTAGAATATCTGGTAACACCAGCTTTATTCGTAGCAATGCAGGCATATTCTCCAATATTATGTGCCTGCACAGAGTCTATATTCAACATACTATTCTTTTTGTTGACCCGAATCACTGATACACCATCCAACACGTCGATTGATTGATTATTGAACAACCATTCAACGATTACGGGCATGTCTCCTTTGCTGATCGAACAAGTCAATGATAAGGATTCACCAGAATTAATAGGGTCTTCTCCAAAGTCGAAAGGATGAATTTGTGGTAAAACTAGGAAAAGAATATCAAGTACATGCAGTTACAAGTACCATTAACGCGTAAAAACGTTGAGTAATGAGTTGTCCCAGCTTTGTTGGTGGCGGTGCAGGTATATTCACCGATATTATGCGCCTGCACCGAGTCGATGCTCAGCATACTGATCTTTTTGTTGACCTGTGTGAGCGAGACCCCGTCGCCTTCGCCAATTGTGCGATTATTCAACAACCAGTTGATCTCCACCGGCAAATCACCTTTGCTCACCGTACAGGTTAACGAGGTGACATCTCCCGAATTAATAGCTTCATCTCCAATGTCGAAAGGAACAATTTGTGGGAGTACTAAGATACAGAATATAAACTTAATGACTAACATACAGAAATACACCGTTAACGTGTAAAAATGTTGAATAACTCGTCTTCCCTGCTCTGTTGCGTGCGATGCAGACATACCCGCCATTATTGTATCCCTGTACTGAGTCAATACTGAGGGTACTGATTTTTTTGTTCACCTGGGTGATCGAAACACCATCAGCTTCATCTATAGTTCTATTATTATGTTACCAAGTAATTGCGACTGACAAATCTCCTTTAATAATTGAACACATAACCGATGCTTATATCTCATGAATTGATGGCCTCTTCACCAAAGTCAAAAGGAACAATTTGTAGGAGTACTAAGATAGGATAAACAACTAATGACTAATATAAAGTGAACACACCGTTAACATGTAAAAATGTTGAATAACTCGTCGTTCCTGCTTTGTTGCGTCCGATACAAGTGTACTCGCCAATATTGTGTCCCTGTACAGAGTCAATACTGAGGGTGCTGATTTTCTTGTTCACCTGGGTGATCGAAACACCATCAGCTTCATCTATAGTTCTATTGTTGAATTGCCAAGTAATTGCGACTGGTAAATCACCCTTGCTAATCGTGCACATTGCTGAAGTTAAATCCCCCGAATTGATGGTGTCTTCACCAAAATTGAATGGAACGATTTGAGGTAGGACTGAATGGAAATGAGGACAAATTATACATCGAAACCGTCTAGAACAGTACCGTTAACATGTAAATGGGTTGAATATCGGACGGATCCCGCTTTGTTCGTGGTCAAACATGTGTATTCGCCAATGTGATGCGCCTGAACGGAATCAATACTGAGCGTGCCAAGTTTTTTGTTCACTCTGCTGATGGATATGCTGCCGGAATCAGTGAGCGTCTCATTGTTTAGCAGCCAAACAATGTTAACGGGCATATCGCCTTTGCTGATAGAGCACGTTAGCGAAACGGATTCTCCCGAGTTGATAGGCTCCTCGCCAAAGTCAAACGGATGAATTTGCGGCAGGACTGGAGAAAATAGCAGCATGCAGGAATATGTTTACTTAAAATACCGTTGACGTGTAGATATGATGAATGAGCACTCGTTCCAGCTTTATTTGTTGCTGTGCAAGTATATTCGCCAATGTTGTGTGCCTGTACTGAGTCAATATTTAGCATACTGCCCTTCTTCAAATGAGTTACCGTAATTCCATAAGAATCTTCAATAATTGTGTTGTTGAAGAGCCAAGTAATTACGACTGGTAAATCGCCTTTCGTTATTGAACATGGAAGCATTACAGATTCGCCAGAGTTGAGTGGTTCTTCGCCAAAGTCAGAAGGGTGAATTTGGGGTAGGACTAAATTAGGGTTAAAAAAACAGTCATAAAACTGAGAAAAGTACCGTTGACATGAAGATATGATGAATGAGTTGCAGTGCCAGCATTATTAGTAGCTGTGCAAGTATATTCTCCAATGTTGTGAGCTTGAGCTGAGTCAATACTCAACATACTACTCTTTTTCATGTTTGTGATAGTTATTCCATAAGAATCATCAATGGCCGAGTTGTTAAATAGCCAAGTAATAACGACTGGTAAATCGCCTTTGATTACCGTACAAAGATGCATCACTGTTTCTCCAGAGTTTATAGGTTCCTCGCCGAAGTCAAATGGATGAATTTGAGGTAGGACTAAATAAGGGTTAAAAAACAATCATACAACTGAGAAAAGTACCGTTGACATGAAGAAATGATGAATGCATTGCAGTGCCAGCCTTATTAGTAGCTGTACAAGTATATTCTCTAATGTTGTGATCTTGAGCTGTGTCAATACTCAACATACTACTCTTTTTCATATTTGGATAGTTATTCCGTAAGAACCGTCAATAACTGAGCTGTTAAAAAGTCATGTAATAACGACTGGTAAATCTCCTTTAATTATCGTGCAAAGATGCGTGACTGTCTCTCCGGAATTTATAGACTCATCGCCAAAGTCAAATGGATGAATTTGGGGCAGGACTAAATAAGGATTAAAAAGCAAGCACAAAATTGAGAAAAGTACCGTTGACATGAAGGTATGATGAATGACTTGTAGTGCCAGCTTTATTAGTAGCTGTACAAGTATATTCTCCAATGCTCTGAGCTTGAACTGAGTCAATGCTAAGCATACTACTTTTCTTTACGTTTGTAATCGTTATCCCATACGTATCTTCAAGAATGTTGTTGTTAAAAAGCCAAGTAATTACGACTGGTACATCGCCTTTGCTTATAGAACAGGTGAGCGTTACAGATTCGCCAGAGTTAATAGATTCTTCTCCGAAGTCAAACGGATGAATTTGAGGTAGGACTAAATAAGGATTTAAAAATCAAGCATATACTTAAGCAATGTACCGTTGACATGAAGAAATGATGAATGAGTTGTGATACCAGCCTTATTAGTAGCTGTGCAAGTATATTCTCCAATATTATGAGCTTGAACTGAGTCAATGCTCAGCATACTACTCTTTTTCAGATTTGTTACAGTAATGCCATATGAATCTTCAATCACGGCGTTGTTAAAAAGCCAAGTAATTACGACTGGTAAATCGCCTTTACTAATTGCACAGACGTGTGTCACCGACTCCCCGGAATTGATTGATTCTTCACCAAAGTCAAACGGATGAATTTGAGGCAGGACTAAATAAGGATCAAACAATTTACTAACAAAATGAACACCAAAATACCATTAACATGTAGATATGATGAATAATCGGTGGTGCCTGCTTTGTTCGTCGCTGTGCACGTATACTCCCCAATATTGTGAGCCTGTACTGAGTCGATACTAAGCATACTACTCTTCTTCAAATTTGTAACTGTTATCCCATAGGAGTCTTCAATAATTGAGTTGTTAAAGTGCCAAGTTATTACGACTGGTAAATCGCCTTTGCTTATCGTGCAAACAAGTGTAATAGTCTCGCCAGAATTGATTGATTCCTCGCCAAAGTCAAACGGATGGATTTGGGGTAAAACTAAGGGACATATCAACCAATATGCATGCATAAATTAACATCAATGTAGCATTAACATTTAAAAATGTTGAATATCTTTCGGTGCCAGCTTGATTTGTTGCAATGCAAATGTACTCGCCGATGTTATGAGCCTGTACGGAATCAATGTTCAACATACTGTTCTTCTTCCCTACATTCGTGATACTTATACCATCAAATGTTTCCTTATCAATGGGCTGGCCATTAAATAGCCATGAAATATCCACAGGCAAGTCACCCTTTACGATCGTACAAGTTAGAGTCATTGTTTCCCCGGAATTAAGAGATTCGTCACCAAGGTCAAAGGGATGGATTTGTGGAAGAACTAAATATGAAGAAACGAGATTATATGAAATCTTGACCAATCATTTACGTGTAACATTGCAGAATAACTAGTAGTTCCCGCTTTATTCGTAGCTGTACAGGTATATTCACCAATATGATGAACTTGCACGGAATCAATTTCCAAATTGCTAGTTTTCCGAGAGACCTGTTTTGCCATTATACCAGCAATAACATCAATTGGTTCTTTAATATATAACCAACTAATAGTCAAGGGAAGATCACCCTTGGTAATAGCACAAGTTAACGAGACCAATTCCCCGGAATTAATAGGTTCTTCGTCAAAATCGAAGGGATGGATTTGAGGTAAAACTAAATCAAATACAAGCGTATTACAAATGAATAAGTACCGTTGACATGCAGATATGTTGAAAATCTAGTAATCCCAGCTTTGTTCGAAGCCGTACAAGTATACTCGCCAATGTGGTGAGCATGTACTGAATCAATGCCAAGAGTGTATATTTTCCTAGTAACCTTTGACGAGGTTATACCATCGCTTTCTCTGATCGTTTCGTTATTAAATAACCAGACGACATCTATGGGGATGTCACCCTTTGTGATTGAGCAAGTAAGTGATACAGAATCACCGGAATTGATAGGGTCTTCTCCGAAATCAAAGGGATGGATTTGTGGAAGAACTAAAAATAGTATAATAACCTCAAATTATAGTCTACGACTGTACCGTTTACATGTAAATATGTCGAATATCTAGAAGTTCCTGCTTTGTTTGTGGAGGTGCACGTATATTCGCCGATATGATGCGCCTGGACAGAGTCAATTTCAAGATGACTACTTTTTTTCGATACTTGTTTAGCCATGATCCCATCAATATTGTTTATACTCTGATTATTATACAACCACTTAATTGATAAAGGTAGATCACCTTTGGTCACAGAGCAAGTTAAGGAAACTAATTCTCCAGAATTGATAGGTTCTTCTCCAAAGTCGAAGGGATGAATTTGGGGTAGGACTAAAGTAAGACAAAATGCACATGCATAAATATCAGGCGAAACTACCATTCACATGTAAATATGTTGAATAGTGAGCAGATCCAGCCAAATTCGACGCCGTACAAGTGTATTCCCCAATATGATGGGCCTGTACCGAGTCTATACCAAGAGTGTAGATCTTCCTTGTCGTCTTAGATGCAGTAATACCATCGATTCCTTCTATACTCCTATTATTAAACAACCAGGAAACCTTCACAGGCAGATCACCTTTGCTGATAGTACAAGTTACCGAAACTGAGTCTCCAGAATTGATCGAATCTTCGCCAAAGTCAAAGGGATTGATTTGTGGAAGTACTAAGGGAATAAACAACTATGTCTAAGACTAAACACACACCATTTACATGGAGATATGTCGAATAACTTGAAATCCCCGCCTTATTCGTAGCCCTACAAACATATTCACCAATATGGTGAGCTTGTACTGAATCAATTTCCAACGTGCTCATCTTCTTTGAAACTTGCCGAGCCATCAACCCATCAACAAAAGAAATACTCTGATTGTTATACAACCAGTCGATAGTAAGTGGCAAGTCACCCTTGCTAATCGAGCACATGAGAGAGACAAGTTCACCAGAGTTGATGGGTCCTTCTCCGAAATCAAAGGGATGGATTTGCGGTAATACTAAGAGTTAAAAGCAAAAAAACTCCTAAGAAATGTATTACCGTTAACATGTAAATAGGCAGAGTAACTAGTAATGCCGGCTTTGTTCGTTGCGGAACAAGTGTATTCGCCAATATCTGCTGCGCCTGAACCGAATCAATTTCTAAATTACTGGTTTTCTTTGAGACTTGTTTCGCCATAATCCCCTCAGTTTCAACAAGAGTTGCATTATTGTACAACCATGAAAGTCTTACTGGCAGATCACCTTTGGTCATCGAACAAGTCAACGTAACTGATTTCCCCAGAATTTAATTCCTCTCCGAAATCGAAGGGATGGATTTGTGGAAGAACTAAATACAAAATTGAAAACATAGCTAATAACAATACCATTGACATGTAGAAATGCTGCGTATTGCGTTGTGCCGGCTTTATTCGTTGCGGTACAAGTGTATTCGCCAATATTATGTGCCTGAACTGAGTCAATCTCAAGGGTACTGCTCTTTTTAGAAACTTGTCTAGCCAAAATCCCATCGGTTTCAATTAATGTCTGGTTATTGAAAATCCAGGAAATTGCAACGGGCAAATCTCCCCTTGTTATAGAACACATCAGGGAGACCGATTGCCCTGCATTGATTGTTTCCTCGCCAAAGTCAAACGGATGGATTTGTGGAAGAACTAAATAAAATAATAGTTAAAATGGAACTGATAACTATACCATTCACATGTAGATAAGCTGAGTAATGCGTTGTGCCGGCTCTATTTGTTGCGATACAAGTGTATTCGCCAATATTATGCGCCTGAACAGAATCAATTTCAAGAGTACTACTCTTTTTAGAAACTTGTCTAGCCAAAATTCCGTCTGTTTCAATTATAGTCTGATTATTGAAAATCCATGAAATTGCGGCGGGTAAATCTCCCCTTGTAATAGTGCACATCAGGGAGACAGATTGTCCCGCGTTAATTACTTCTTCAAAGTCGAAAGGTTGGATGTGTGGAAGAACTAAACAACAAAATGTAAAATCAAAACGATCAAAATACCATTAACGTGCAAGTATGCAGACATCGTCGATGTACCAGCCTTGTTCGTGGCAGTACAAATATATTCGCCAATATGATGTGCCTGTACAGAATCAATTTCGAGATTGCTGGTTTTCTTCGAAACCTGTCGCGCCAAGACACCCTCACTTTCAAGCAGCGTTTTGTTATTAAACATCCATGCGATCGTGACTGGCAAATCTCCCTTACTTATGGAGCACATCAGCGACACCGATTCACCGGAATTAATGATTTCGCTACCAAAGTCGAAAGGATGAATTTGTGGAAGGACTGTGTAGAAAAAAAAAACAAAAAGACGTGCAATAAATGGTTGAGTACCATTCACATGAAGATAGGTTGAATATCGAGTTGTTCCTGCTTTATTCGTAGCCGTGCAAGTATATTCTCCAATATTATAATCTTGTACATTGTCGATCATCAGTGTACTAACTTTCTTTCCAACTAAAGTTGATACACCTTCGGCCTTATCAATCGTCTGATTATTATGCAACCAATAAATTTCCACTGGCAAATCACCCTTGCTTATAGAACACATCAATGATACCGATTCTCCGGAATTAATGGGCTCGTCACCAAAGTCGATAGGATGAATTTGTGGAAGGACTATACAAAAATAAGAACGAAAAGACGTGCAATAAATTTCTAAGTACCATTCACATGAAGATATGTTGAATATCGAATTGTTCCTGCTTTATTCGTTGCGGTGCAAGTATATTCTCCAATATTATAATCTTGTACATTGTCGATCGTTAGAGTACTAACTTTCTTCCCAACTTTAGTTGCAGAAACACCCTCAGCTTCTCTGATGGTCTTATTGTTATACAACCAATTAATTTCCACAGGCAAATCACCCTTGCTTATTGAACACGTCAAAGACACTGATTCCCCCGAATTAATCTGTTCCTCGCCGAAATCAAACGGGTGGACTTGTGGCAAAACTAAGTAACATTACAGCTTAATTACTAACTATCCGTAGATAAATCAACGTAGAGATAGTTGAGTATCTTGTAGAATCTGCTTGACTGGGCGCTATGTACTTGACAGCTTGAGAGTCAATGTTCTAGGGACTCGCCTTCTTCGAGACCTAAGTAATGATGATGCTAGAGCTTTTATTCATTAAGTGATTATTATACAACCAAAAGATTATAACAAGTGAAACACCTTTGCCAATTGTTGTTACAGAAATTGGTACCTAGATACCGGAAACCCTACAGATTAGACGACTCGCCAAAGTTAAAAGGGTGGAGTTGCGGAAGGACTATGCAAAAATAAAAATGAAAAGCCATGCAATATAGTACGAAGTACCATTCACATGAAGATAAGTTGAATATCGAGTTGTTCCTGCTTTATTCGTAGCGGTGCAAGTATATTCTCCAATATTATAATCTTGTACATTGTCGATCATCAACGTACTAACTTTCTTTCCAACTAAAGTTGACACACCTTCAGCCTGATCAATGGTGCTATTATTATACAACCAATTAATTTCCACAGGCAAATCACCTTTGCTCATGGAACACGTCAAAGACACTGCTTCTCCCGAATGAATCTGTTCCTCACCGAAATCAAAGGGATGGACTTGGGGTAAAACTAAACCAAATAAAATCTTAATTACTAACTACATGTAGATACCATTAACATGAAGATAAGTGGAGTATCTTGTAGATCCTGCTTTATTCGTAGCAACACAGGAATATTCTCCCATATTAACAGCTTGTGCTGAGTCAATTTCTAAGGTGCTCATCTTTTTCGACACCTGAGTGGTTACTATACCATATCTTGTATCGATTGATTGATTGTTGTACAACCAAGAGATTTTAACAGGTAGATCACCTTTGCTAATCGAACATGTTAACGAAACTGATTCCCCGGAATTGATGGACTCCTCGCCAAAGTCAAAAGGATGGATTTGAGGTAAAACTACATGAGAATGAGAGCAACAAATATTAAAAACAAACCATTAACATGAAGATAAGTAGAAAATGATGTGATGCCAGCCTTGTTAGTCGCTTGACACGTGTACTCTCCGATGTGGTGAGCCTGTACCGAATCAATCTCCAAATTGCTAATCTTTTTCGAAGCTTGTCTTGCTAGTATGCCGCTATTTTCATTAATCGTCGCGTTATTATAGAGCCACGTAATTGTTACAGGTAAATCGCCCTTGCTAATCGAACAAGTCAGTGATACGGATTCGCCAGAATTTATCTGTTCATCGCCGAAATCAAAGGGATGGATTTGTGGGAGAACTATAAAAGCGTAGCGAAAGGAAAAACTAAATAAGAAATACCATTCACGTGAAGAAATGATGAGTATGTTGATGTGCCTGCTTTGTTCGAGGCCATACAGGTAAATTCGCCAACGTTCAGTGCGTGCACTGAATCAATACTCAAAGCGCTTAACTTCTTATTGACCTGCGCTATCGAAACACCATCACCGTCTGATAATGTTTTGTTATTGTGCAGCCAAGTAATGACAACGGGCAAGTCGCCTTTGATAATCGAACACATCACGGACAATGTGTCGCCGGAGTTGATTGGCTCTTCGCCAAAATCGAAGGGGAGAATTTGTGGAAGAACTTAAAAGACGAACTTAAATTAAACGCATACACAATACCATTAACATGAAGGTATGATGAATAAGTGGTAGTGCCAGCATTATTGGTAGCCTCACAAGTGTAGTCGCCGATGTTGTTATCTCGTACTGCGTCGATCGTTAAAGTGCTAAATTTTTTGCTAGATGTTACAAATATGCCCTCGCTAGTCGGAACAGTTGCGTTGTTATGCATCCATGTAATGCTGACTGGTAAATCGCCTTTGCTAATCGAGCACATAATCGTGGTGGAGTCGCCAGAATTGATAGGCTCTTCGCCAAAATCAAATGGAAGGATTTGGGGCAATACTATGTCAAGCGGGAGAACGTAACATTAAAAAGGTTTAATGGAATTCAAGTTGGTACCATTAACATGCAAATATGATGAGAATGTAGTTGTCCCGGCCTTGTTTGTCGCGATGCAAGAATATTCACCCACGTGCACCGCCTGCACAGATTCAATGCTCAGCGTGCTTAATTTCTTATTAACTTGGCTTACTGAAATGCCTTCGGCCTCGTCGATCGTGCGGTTATTGTGCATCCAGCTGATTCGTACAGGAAGATCGCCTTTGCTTACTGTACACGTGAGCGATGTCATGTCGCCAGAGTTAATCGGTTCGTCACCGAAATCGAAAGGAATTATCTGTGGGAGGACTAATCAGCCGGAGGCTACTTTAACTGAAGTATTTGAGAGGATTCTCTACACATAGTGCTTTTATCAGATCATTGATAAAGGGTTTAAGGTTGGACAATTAAGAACAAAATTAAAGACCGAATTTTGTAAGAGGAATGAGCTGTACCATTAACATGTAAATAAGATGAGATGCTAGTTGTGCCTGCAAAATTCGTTGCGACGCATGTATACTCGCCGACCTGATGCGCCTGTACGTTATCAATGGTCAGCATGCTAACCTTCTTATTAGCTCGTACTGTAGTTACACCTTCAGTGCGTTCAACAGGTTGGCCTTCACGCAACCAAGTTATATTCATTGGCAGATCGCCTTTGCTTATCGCACAGGTCACCGACGACAATTCACCAGAGTTAATCGGCTCCTCACCGAAATCGAATGGTAGAATCTGAGGTGCCACTTAAAACGACGTCAAATTGAACAAACTGCCCTATTTTTTAAAGTCATACACCTTACAATTAATATAAATAGGGAACGATACGTTTTATGAATAAATGAACATGCACATAATTAACTTTGATTTATATACCATTGACATGTAAATATGTTGAATAACTTGTAGTTCCAGCTTTATTACTTGCTAAGCATTGATATTCTCCAGCATGTTCAGCTTGGACGTTATCAATAATCAAGGTGCCAACCTTTTTACCAACGTTATTTATAAGAATGCCTTCGCCAGACCCAATTGCTTTGTTATTATGCAGCCAGGAAATATCGATGGGTAAATCGCCCTTACTGATTGAACAAGTTAATGATGTTGAATCACCAGAATTAATAGCCTCCTCGCCGAAGTCAAAGGGTAAGATTATAGGAACAACTGAGGGAAAACAAGCACATTACCAGACAATGCATCAATTACCATTCACTCGTAATATTGCTGAATGTTTCGTCGTTCCAGCGCTATTTTTTGCTAGACAGTCATACCGCCCTGAGTGTTCCGCGTTGATCGTCTCTATACTTAATGTTGATATACGTTTATTCATACGCATTATAGCGACACCGCCTCCATTCTCAACAACGTTATCATTGTGCAACCAGAATATTTCTATAGGTTGATCACCTTTACTAATGGAGCAAGTTAGAGAGGTCGATTCACCCGAATTCAGGACGTCTTCACCGAAATCGAAAGGTAGAATTTGTGGAGGTACTGTATGGGATTTCAAACAGAAACTAATTAACTATATGCATAAATAGTATGACTACCAACTTGCCAACTTTATTGGCAATGATACCATCGTCGGGATTAATAGTCTTGTTATCATATAGCCAAAATACGTCAATTGGCAAATCCCCTTTATTAATGGAACACATTAGAGACGTTGAATCACCGGAATTGATTGACTCCTCGCCAAAGTCAAAGGGTACGATTAAGGGTGTTACTGGGGAAATAAATCAAGCAGAACTACAATCCAAATAATTTACCATTGACGAGCAGTACAGCAGAATGACTTT
>WSZQ02000004.1:619739-644341 GCA_019419845.2 Weissflogia rhopalogaster | reverse complement strand
GTTACTGGGGAAATAAATCAAGCAGAACTACAATCCAAATAATTTACCATTGACGAGCAGTACAGCAGAATGACTTTTCTCTCCAGCTTTGTTCTTCGCGAGACATGTAAACTCTCCCGTGTGTCCCGCATTGATAGGATCAATTGACAACATCGAGATCTTCTTAGTCATCTGCATCATAGACAACCCGGCACCGTTCTCCACCGGTTTACCGTTATGTAACCAAACAATGTCTATTGGCAGATCGCCTTTGATAATCGAGCAAGTTAAAGAGGTCGATTCACCCGAATTAAGAACGTCTTCACCGAAATCAAGGGGTAGAATTTGTGGAGGAACTGGAAGTTTGAATTTCGGAAGGCCATAAATGAATACTACGTGTGCCAACATGCATTTAGGGTCAAGACAAATAAAACCTTCAGCATAATAGAGTTTAAAGTTACCGTTCACATTCAATTCGGCAGAATAGCTGATTTCTCCAGCAGGATTATGAGCTATACATGTGTAATTTCCAATATGTATTGCTTGGGCTTGTTCAATGGATAAAGTGCTTATACGACGATTGGTATTTGATACCATAACACCGAACGCCACGTCAATATCTCTGTCATTATGTTTCCAAGAAAATGTTATAGGAAAGTCACCCTTTGAGACAACACATTGAACGGTTGCAAATTCGCCTGAGTTAATACTTTCCTCGCCGAAATCGAAAGGTAAAATTTGGACAGGTACTGTGAGGAACGTCAAGAAAACAATAAACTAATATACTACATGAAGTACCATTCACTAGTAATGTGGTGGTGTAGTTTGTTGATCCAGCCGAATTTGATGCACTGCAGGTGTACTCTCCTGAATGGCCAGCTCCTACACTCTCAATGCTTAAACTACTCATACGTTTTCCTAATTTCCCCGTATAAACTGCTTCGTAGTCCCCCGCAGGTTTTCCATTGATGTACCAAGTAATAATAACAGGATTATCACCTTTCGTGATAGTACACTGCAGTGATGCGGATTCACCAGCGTCCATTGACTCACCGAATTCAAAGGGAAAGATCTGAGGTGGTACTATAGAAAAATATCATCAATGTGAATAGACAAAATTTGACTACGTAATTTTTTTTTTGTTTCCGAAGGATTAATCATTTTAATAATCTCGGTGTATGGAATATCTGCAGCTACATTTGATACCCTGCAAACGTCAAACAAATGCAAACGAATTTTGTTTAATTTACCGACTTCTATTATCATTAGCTCTATTCAATTCTTTTTAAATGTAATTAGTCATATTGGAGATTAATACTATTGATAAGAAGAATTCATTTTGCAAGCGAATTGCTTCGGTCATTCCGACACCGTTCTCCATCGTTTCACCGTTACACAACAAAACCATGTCTGTCTGTAGATCGGCTTTAATAATCGGACATGTTAAAGAGGTCGATTCACCCGAATTGAGAGCATCTTCGCCGAAATCAAAGAGTAGAATTTGTGGTGTGTATCGGGAAGTTAAGTTCGGATTAAGATAAATGAAAACTACTTGTGCCATTCATGCATTTTGGATCAATACAAACAAAACCTTGAACAAAGCCTAGTTTAAAGTTACCATTCACATTCAATTCAGCAGAATAGCTGGTTTCTCCAGCAGGATTATGAGCTTCGCAGGTATAATTCCCAATATGAACTGCTTGGGCTTGTTCAATCGACAAGGCACTTATACGACGATTCATATTTGATACCGTAACACCAAAGGCTTCATCAATATTTCTACCATTATGTTTCCACGAAAATGTTATAGGAAAATCGCCTTTTGAGACAACACACTGAACGGTTGCAAATTCTCCTGAATTAATGCTTTCCTCGCCGAAATCGAAGGGTAAAATTTGGATAGGCACTGTGGGAATCATTAAGAAAAATAGATAAATATACTACAAGAAGTACCATTGACCAGTAATGTGGTGGTATAGTTTGTTGATCCAGCCGAATTTGATGCACTGCAAGTGTAGTCCCCTGAATGGTCAGCTCCTACACTCTCAATGCTTAAACTACTCATGCGTTTTCCTATTTTCCCTGTGTAAACGCCTTCATAGTCATTCGTAGATTTCCCATTGATATACCAATTAATTTCAACGGGATTGTCGCCTTTCGTTATACTACATTGCAAAGAAGCAGTCTCTCCTGCATCCATAGATTCTCCGAATTCAAAGGGAAAGATTTGAGGTGGTACTATTGGAAAATACACTCATTGGGAAAGTGAACATGCAAAATTAGTCTACGATTTTCATTTTCAACAACAAATACCATTAACATTAAGAAATTGTGAGTATGAATTTTCTCCAGCTATATTTGAGGCCCTGCAAGCGAATTCACCGGCATGTTCAGCTTGTACTGATTCAATGGTTAAAGAACTAACGCGTTTCGTCTTCATTATGACAATCCTCTCGTCAGACTCGATTAAGTGACCGTTCAAAGTCCACGTGAGATTCAAGGGTGAATCGCCTTTGGAAATGATGCATTGTATGGAAACGGTGTCGCCGGAATTGACGGACTCTTCGAAGAAGAATGGGACGATTTGCGGAGCCACTATGATCAACAATTGTACAATGAACTGCGTGCACCTGCGTTAATTACCGTTGACGTTCAGAAAGGCCGCGGAGCTGGTCTCGCCGGCGCGATTGCTCGCAGTACAAGTGAATAGTCCAGCATGTTCTGCCTGCACCGAATCAATATTCAACGTCGAAAAGCGTTTCAATTTCATTACAGTGATGCCGTAATCATCCCCGATTGTCTTGTTATTCAAAGACCAAGTGATATTCAAAGGCATATCACCTTTGGTGATCGTACATTGCACTGACACGGTGTCACCGGAATTGGCAGAGTCTTCGAAGAAAAAGGGGGAAATTTGTGGAGCAACTAAAGAAAATGCAATTGTAAGCAAATCATGGATTGGTACCGTTAACATTCAATTCCGCTGAGTAAGTAGCTTCGCCAGCCTTATTTTTGGCAGAGCACGTGTAAACACCCGCGTGTTCCGCGTGCACGTAGTCGAAGCTTAACGTTGTTATCCGTTTATTCGTTTTAACGATAGTTATGCCTTGCACTGAAGCAACAGGTTGAGCATTAAACCACCACGCGATATCAATAGGAAGGTCGCCCTTGTTAACCAGACATTGAAGAGATGTTATGTCTCCCGAATTAATTGGTTCCTCACCGAAATCAAACGGAACAATCTGTGGTTGCACTGTAATGGTTTAAACGCATTGTTAACCGACATTTTGCAAATCTGGCACCATTCACTTGTAACGCAACGCTTCTCAACGATTTTCCAGCCGCATTACTAGCAAAACAACTTTTTCCTAAACAAAACACAAAGATCCTGGTACACAGACATATTACCCACAATATATCACAGGAAATATCACAATATTCTGAAAAAAAAAAATACAACCCTGGAAAGAAGTACATTGTATTTTTGATGAATTCATCTGAGGTTGCTGGAATCCTGAAACTTACAAACTAAAAATAGCAAAATGGTGACTCACCCATGACTTGTACTTCCAAAGTTCCACGTGCGCTGTGTCCTTGTGAATTCTTCGCAACGCAGACATAAGTAGCCTGATCGGAAAGCCTCTCGACGTTTTCTATGATCAACGTACCATTGGGGAAGACCTTCTGTTTCTTGATGGTAGGCAACACACGCGAATCACGCTCCCAGACAATGGTGTCAATTGGGTATCCAGCAACCGGGCAGTGCACAATCAAGGTGCCACCAGCAACAATCGCCTGCTTTTCCATAGATCGCACAAACGGAGCACCGTACACACTGATTTTAGCCTGATGCTCAGCGGCACCAACTTTGCTGCTCGCCACGCACTTGTAAATACCACCATCGATCGTGTGGATCGCACTGATATTGAGATTAGACACGACATCACCATTCACCGTAACGTATTGCCCGATTTGATAACGATCTGTGTTGGAGAGACGGCGACCATCCAGTTCCCAGGTGATTTCGGGTGTCGGGGTGCCTGAAGCGCTGCAGGAGAGGTACAAAGATGTGGATGGGCCAGGGCGGAGGGTCTGTTCGTCAAAGGATTGCTTGATGAGTGGCGGTTCGAAGCGGGATCCCAGTTTAAGTTCGGCGGTAGCCTCGGCGCTCTCTTGGTCGTTACGGATGAAGCACTGGTACATGCCCTTGTCTTCCTTGCGTACAGCCTCGATACGGAGAATTGCTTCAGTGTGGTCCAATTTGTGTCCATCCTTCAGCCAGTTGACAGTCTTGATTGGATTGCCTTCGAAGTTGCAGGTGAAGATGGCAGGACGGCCGAAGTCAATGGTCTGGACCTTGGGCTCGATGCTGGCTTTCAGGGGAGCGGTCACGGTAAGGACAGTTTCAACGCTTTCGCCACCGACGGAATTGTTGACCACACAGAGATATTTTCCAGAATCTTCAACCTTAGCTTCGCGAATGATAAGAGTGCCAGCGACTTGTTTGACGCGTTCATTCAGAGCAATTGCTTGTTTACGGCTTGTACCTTCGACGAATTTGTACCATCTGAAAGAGAAATGTTAATTACCCTCTTCTCTTAATACAAAATTGAAATATCTTTAAATATGGCTATTGTTTCAACATGCCCACCTTCAAAAGATGTTTCAATTTTTAGGAACATCAGAATTAAGCTAAAAATACCCTAATATATATTTTATATTTTTTATACCTGAATTTGGGCACAGGAAAAGCCTGTGCCAAGCATAAAACCACCACATTGTTGCCAATGAGTGCTGTCTTAATATCGATACTGTGTTTGCTCAGCCTTGGTCCCACTGATCCGGTTGGCTCTAGAAAATCAATGCACTAACTAAAATACTCACGAATTTCCCCCTGAGGTCAAGGTCGAGTACACCCTCGCACGTGCGTACTACTGACTGGTGGCGAGCACTTCCGACTTACTGCGTGGGAGTTAAATGAGAGTACAACGAACTTGTGAAGCAAACCACTTGTTGCACTTTGCTGTGCAAACGCGCACGCGTGACCGATAGAGCATATCCACCGCTATTGGCGGCGACGGGAGGTCAGAGCAGTGTCAGTGAAAGTGGGATAAAGGGAAAGCGGGAATATTTTACCTCTTTTTAGGCACTGGGAACGACTGCGCGTCGCACAACAGCGCAACGCTGCTTCCAGCAGCTGATTGCTGCTTCGTAAGACCGTCGCCCGCAATTTTCGGCCCAGTTTGACCCGTAGGTTCTGGTAATTTACATAATTGGATTAAGTTTCGAGTCCTATAGAAGTAGACAGAGTACCCTTGCTTTGACACCAACTTAATTACGTTCAACACTAAGTATATAAGTGCCAAGTACTTTACTATCGTGAATGAAATATCTTTTCATATGCTAAACTTACTTGAAAGAAGGATAAGGATATCCTACCACCGGACAAAGGATCCAGACGCTAGAGTTGAGCGACCACGTGGAGATTTTCCAAGCGGTGCGCTCCCCAACCAATTTCGGAGCAAGATTATTGGTCGGTTCTGAAAGGAACCAGTAATTAGGATTCTGTCTATTTGCATTCGTATCAGTTATCATTTAAAAATACATCAAAAGCATATGAAAATAAACCAGGCCAAAGTTGTAATGATTGAGCGCTTGATGAGTTTGGTTATGCAAAAGAAATACAGAATCCTATTTACTGATCCATGCAATCTCCCCCGTAAATGTACCAAACCAAATATAATGAAAATAAAAAGCAGTGAGTGTTTGGGTGAGTAATGTATGTGTGCCAGCATGGCTGTCCGAAAGTGACTCGAAAACTTACAAAAATCTAGGCACTGGGTAACCAGTCACTTGACAACTTAACCAAGCGTCGCCGCCTGTGGGTACCAAGAGCACTTTCCAACCCTCGAATACCTCGCCGTCTTTTTTCGGCGGCACGTTATTGGTGGGTTCTGCAAGAGAAATGGGGCTAACTTACGCGAATCTTGGTACGGGATAACCGCTAACTAAGCACGTCATGAAGACAAATTGTGATTGGCGCACATTGAGCACGATCCAACCACCAAACTGGGCGCCAACCTTTTTTGGCGCCACGTTATTGGTGGGTTCTGGAAACCGTGTACAACAAAAATGTGAGCAAAGTTGCAGAGTTTACCTGAATGTTGGTACCGGGTAACCCACAACATCACATGTCATAACAACGATGGAGTTGACGGGATTTAATAAAATTTTGCCACCGTCGTATTTTTGACCTGGCACCTTTGGAGCTATTTTACCGGTGGGTTCTGTAAGAGCCAGAATATGTAAAAGCGGTCGAAGTTACCAACCTGAACCCAGGAACGGGGTACCCAACAACGGCACACATTAAGAAAACTGGTTGTTTTTGAGGGGCGGAGATGATGGTGAAACCAAATTTAGCATCGAGAGCTTTCGGGGGAATGTTATTAGTTGGTTCTGGAAAGGGATGTACAATGTCACACACCTGAATAAAGGGACTGGATAACCGACTACGGCGCACATTAAGTAAACGTCTTGCTTTTGCGGAGTTGATAGCAATGTAAAACCAATTTTCTGGTCTAGAGCTTTTGGAGCTATGTTGTTGGTTGGTTCTAAAGAGGGGAAGGAAGGATGCCATTTTAATGAAAAATTCTAAAAATAATTTTAATAAGGACCCTTGCTTCTTATAGAAACTACAAATTAATAAACCAACCTAAATCCCGGAGCAGGATAGGACTGAGCGTCGCAAGGCAGAACCACAACTTTATCTAAACGCCCAATGACAGCATCCAATTTAGATTTTGGTGGGAGCCTTGGAGGTGTATATCCAATAGGTTCTAGAGTAAAATGAATAGTTTAAAATTGCAGATATACCTGAATGCAGGTGTGGGGAACCCTTGCGCTTGACATAACAAGCTAAAACTTTGTCCAACAGACCGGGTGAGAGAAATACTAGTCGCGTCATTAGAGAAGGATGGGGCCTTAAGTCCAATTGGTTCTAAATTAATTAATTAAACAAAAATTAACATGACGTCAACCGACCTGAATGTTGGAACTGGTAGTGCTTGTGCCGGACATAACAGCGCAAAACTACTATATGCTCTTCGATCGTACGAATAGGTTTTCGAGTCAGACGAAAATGTGGGTCCTTTGCTCCCCAGAGGTTCTATACAAAGACATCTAAGTTATGGCGAATATTGTTGTTTACCTGAATGATGGGACAGGTAACGCTTGGGCAGGACAAAGCAACGCAAAGCTGCCGTTTGCTTGCTGCTCGTATGAAAATATTTTCGATAGAGATGAAAATGATGGGGGTTTACTTCCGACAGGCTCTAAAGTACCAATAACAAGAGGGAATTAATTTGTATTCAAAAATTACCTGAATGCTGGGACGGGTAATGCTTGTGCCGGACAGACAAGAGCAAAACTATGACCTTCCCGTCGTTCTGAAGAGAAAATTTTCGATTCAGACGAAAATGTTGGAGCTTTACTACCCACGGGTTCTAATACCAAGTGAAAGAATTATTTTTTGTATAATTAAACACTACCTGAATGATGGGACAGGTAAAGCTTGTGCGGGGCAAAGTAGGACGAAACTACTCATAGCATGTTGTTCATATGTGAAACTTTTCGACTGAGAGGAGAACGAAGGTGGTTTGCTTCCAACTGGCTCTATGACATTTGAGATGAATGTCAGTTTAATTACTACGAAATTACCTGAACGCTGGGACAGGCAATGCTTGCGCCGGACATAAGAGTGCAAAACTAACTCCCTCGCGCCGCTTCGATGAGAACAGATTGGAATCGGACGAGAATGTTGGAGGTTTGGTGCCGACAGGTTCTAAGATAAATGTTTCCTCTTTAACGTTCTACCCTCTATCGCAAATTACCTGAATGTTGGAATTGGGAGAGCTTGTGCCGGACACAAAATGGCAAAATTGGACTCAACCCCGCGTTCGTAGATAAATCCTTTCGAATCAGATGAGAATGAAGGTTTCTTGAATCCAACGGGCTCTATACCGATATTTAAGTTAGAATAGTAAAAAAGCAACACACCTGAAGTTGGGAAGGGGGAGACCTTGTGCAGGACACAGAAGTGCAAGATCTGCACCTTCGTTTCGTTCATATCCGACTACCTTCAGGTCATTAGTGAAGGTCGGTTTCTTTGAACCGAGGGGCTCTACAGTTTCAGAGGAAAAAACGAAATTAGAGCGAAATAACCCACCTAAAGTTGGGCAAAGGTAACCCTTGGGCCGGACATAGCAGTGACAGGTCGGATCCCATTAAGCGTTCATAACCCATACTCTTTAAATCATTGGAAAATGTGGGTTTCTTGGTACCGAGGGGTTCTGAACATAATATTAATTAAACTACAATTATAACCCTACCTAAATTTGGGAATGGGCAACCCTTGAGCCTGGCACAACAGAGCAAAGGAACTTCCGGCGTGTCTAATAAAACCATTCACCACGTTGTCGGTAGAAAACACAGGCGCCTTCAGACCGACAGGTTCTATAAGTAATTTTAAAATTATTTTGTACCAATCCCTACCTAAATTTCGGAATGGGTGACCCTTGAGCTTGACACAGCAGAGCAAATGAACTTCCCGCCTGCCTTATAAACGCATTCGCCAAGTTATCTGTAGAGAACACTGGGGCCTTCACACCAACTGGTTCTGTATTTTAAGGCCACCAGATGACAATTAGTAAAGTCTACCTAAATTTAGGGATGGGTGACCCTTGAGCCTGGCACAGGAGAGCAAAAGATGTATTGGCTAGTCTTGTAAACGCGTTAGCT
Organism: Weissflogia rhopalogaster; assembly: GCA_019419845.2. Taxonomy (NCBI): domain Eukaryota; kingdom Metazoa; phylum Arthropoda; class Insecta; order Coleoptera; family Staphylinidae; genus Weissflogia; species Weissflogia rhopalogaster. The sequence goes on along the minus strand of WSZQ02000004.1, from coordinate 635,566 downwards.
TAGTTGTCAGTAGAGAAAACAGGTGCCTTTACACCAACGGGTTTTAAGTAATACAAACACCAAATTAGTATAGCCTACCTAAATTTAGGAATAGGAGACCCTTGAGCCTGGCACAGCAAAGCGAATGAACTACTTGCATGTCTTGTAAATGCACTTGCTTGATCATCGGTTGAAAACACTGGTGCTTTTACACCCACAGGTTCTATAAAAACGAAGTAGTAAATTATTTGGTATATACCTGAAGTTTGGAACAGGGAAGCCTTGCGCCTGGCAGAAGAGCGGAACTTCCTGATTTGAATCTCTTTCAACATATCTAAACTTCGAATCGGCGAGTAATTTTGGTGCTCTAGTGCCAACCGGTTCTATTAAATATACATATAATAGAAGTGAAAATAAATCTACCTGAATGAAGGTGTAGGGAAACCCTGAGCCTGACATAATAGGGGCAAAGGGTAACTTTACAATTTTTCAATTGTGATGCTTTTCACGTCAAATAATAGACTCGGAGGTCTGGAAGCAACAGGTTCTGGAAAACCGTAATAGGGGAAATGAAGGAGGATTTTCATCGCACTATGGGAAGCAGTACCCTTACTTCATACTGTTCAAACATGCTAAATTTACCTAAACTGTGGTGCGGGATATCCCTGAGCTTGACATAGTATAGCCAATGACAACTCGGATTTTGCAACAATCCATGTAGCTTTCACGTTGGACAACAGTGTAGGAGCTCGAGTACCCATTGGTTCTACACATATATGAAGTCGTTAAATTAACTAACCTGAAATTTGGAACGGGATATCCTTGCGCAGGACACACAAGTCCTAGAGTAGACTGTGCCGCCACTTCAAGCACGTCAAATTTGTTCTTAGACGAGACCTTCGGCAAGGTGCTACTGATCGGTTCTACACAAGCATGCAAAGAATTAGTTACCTAAGAGTGGGAACAGGGAATGCTTGTGCAGGGCACAATAGCGTCAAGCTGCGGTGCACCACACCCTCAAACGTGCGACTTTTATCCATTGTGGGAAACTTCGGCTTCACACTACCCACCGGTTCTAAATAATTATACAACTGAGTAATTTAATCGTAATCTAAACGAGATTACCTGAAATTTGGCACAGGGTACGCTTGGGCGGGACACAACATTGTCAAGCTACCACCTTCGCGACCCTCGAGAGTTTGAATTTTTGAAGTACCACTTGTCCACCTTGGCGCTACCGTACCTACCGGCTCTATACATGCATGCATCAATTAGAAACATTAGATAATTTTCAGGAAAAGGGTACCCTGCTCCATATACCTATAGACTGGAACTGGGAAGGCTTGTGCTGGACAAAGAAGAGTGACGCTTCCGTTACTAATACTTATTGCCGTTCTAGATTGATCGCCAGAAGTAAGGCGGGGTAGAACAGTTCCCACGGGTTCTAGTAATAACAAGTATTTTAAAATGAGCACCCCCTAGACCTACAAAATAGGATACCCTCGTTCACAGTACCTATATAACGGTGCCGGGAATGCTTGGGCAGGACACAAAAGTGCCAAAGTTGAACCGATTGAAGAATCATCGATGGCAGGTAACTTTTGTATGTTAGGCTTAACTTGACCCATGGGTTCTGAAAAGTTGGAAACCTTGCAATAACTACCTACCCGAAATGTATACCAAATAGGGCACCCATACTTCTACTAAGTTTTAAACATTGAATAAAAGTAAAGATCTTAAATTACCTGATTAACGGAACAGGAAACGCTTGTGCAGGACACAAGAGCATTAGGCTATATTCCATGAAGCCACTAAAGGTCTTGGAACTCTCCGTTGTCGGAAACTTTGGCTTAACACTACCCACGGGTTCTAAATTACAAATGATAAGACTGACAATTGACGCAAAAATAACAGAATTCCCCAATATTGGAATGCGGGTTACCCTACCTGAACAAAGGTACGGGGAAGGCTTGTGCCGGACAAAGCAAAGTTAGACTTCTGCCAGCGACGCCTTTGAAGGATCTCGAACTATCAGTAGTAGGGAACTTCGGCATTACACTCCCAACGGGTTCTATTCAAATGGAACAAACCACGTGATTTAACCAGACATAGATACAACGTGGATAAACCGAATGTTGGGGCGCAAGCAAGAAACAACAAAACAACGCTTTCATTACATATGGCATTACCTTCTATTGGGAAGGGGGAATCCCTGCGCCGGACATAACAAATCTAATGTGACGCCTTGCGGATGGCGGTTCTCCTTTTTCACCTCGAAGGAAAACTTTGGCATAACGCTTCCAACCGGTTCTGAACACAATTTACAAGGTATGCAGAACGACATCATTCGCAGCATTCAGGCCAGGGTACCCAGTCATGGATGAAGGAATTACTAACTTGGATATGGAGACAGACGGAATGAAACGGAAAGAAGGAAGAAAATTTTAACTTTTTTGAATGCTCAAATTTTGATCAATTTCAAACAAATGTAAACCCGAACAATAGTGCCCGCCGCAGTGTACGAGAAGCAAGGGTACCCTATCCCAACATTCAGGTATTTAAATAATCATTATGATAATTAACGCAGAACGTGTATTAGCCAATTTAGCAACATGAACATTAATTACTGTTTATTATAAATATAACCGTTTTGCATTAATTATCATTGCAATAGTGTGTATATATATGTGTTTGTTTATTGCCCGTACTGCCTTCATTGCATAATAGTTACAATTAAATCATATTATGTTAGAGAGTTAGAGACAAATATTTAACGAACAAATATTAAATATTTATGAAGAAAATACGCGCAATCGTGTTTATGAAATGTGGTAAAACATTAACGACAACTTTAATTATTTAATATAAGACTAGAAATGCTTTCCTGTTGAAAATACTGAAATAATTTTGATTGATCATTAAAGTTGAGGTTTGTGAATATCCGTAATCATTTCAATTTGAAAGTAATAACAACGCCAACGCTCGTCGTCTCCATAATTTATCATATTTTACCACATTACATTGTGATGATACATTCACGCACTTATTACTGAATAAACTCATTCTTGGCTTTCATGAGACAAACTAATATCCATCTATAACTTGCCTCAATAATAAATGCGAGAATATCGTTGGTGCGTGTTTGTGGTGCATATTTTATAACCACATGAAACGAGCACACGCAAATCACTAAATTATATAAGGTGGGATTAATTTCCTAGTCTTTCTACCCAACGCAATTTTGTCTCTAATAGAACGACTATGTCTAAAGGACGGGAACCGTTCACACCCTTCCTATATGAATATTTTAGTAGACATATCCTCTAAACTCTCCCCCCGAAAATCAAATCACTCCGATAACGATTAAAAGCTTCCCACGCGTGTGTTGAACGCTTTATCAGAAAATGAAATTGACGTATAATTTTATTTTGATCGAGGATTCTCTTTCATGGGATATTTATAGATAAATTAATTTATATGGATTCAAGCAGCATATAAACCATAATACAACGCCTATAACGCGTAACTACAATAACTGTTATCCGCCAACTATGTACATGAATAATTAATAAGTTGTTGGCTTGAAACAAAAACAAACTTAGCATGCTGCCGTCGCATCAACCAAAATCGGAATCATAATCAAAGCAGGGACATATTATTTCTACGCGTATTGTTCTCAGAACGTAGGTAATTACGTGGAAAGCATGCCTCTGATAGTCTATTATTACCACAGAAATGTATTTTGAACTTTTCCTCTGCGTGTATCAACGATTAACATTCCTAACATCCCAGCATAATTCAGTAATTTGCGGTTTGCTCTATATGAGCATACAGTTTAACAACAAACGTTTATCAAAATACGATTTAGGGCAAAATTCAAAAGATTAAAATAACTGCATACTCATATTTCAATGTGGTAGAATGCATTTTTGTTTGTGTTGGTGTAGCATGTAAGAGTGAGAGTTATTTTTGGAAATTTGCATACCGGTGATGACTAGACGACCTTTGGTGGCGCTCATGCGAGTCTCGTTGGTGAGGCGATGCCTGGTACGACATTGGTAGGATTTGTAGCCGTCTTCCGGTCCAACATCACGGATGTGCAATTCGCCGCTGGGAAGTACCAAGTATTTGCTATCTGTTGTCAAGAATAAGAAAGGTTCAGATTAGTCATAAGCTTTACAAAGATTGGCTAATTGTAAGGAAAAAATGACTCATGCGTGTTAGTCAAGCTAATTGAGTTAATTATATACTTTCCCAATGAGAATGTAGCATCGAATTATTATTAGGGGAGTAAATGAGAAAATACAGAATGTTGTATGTTTGAACGCAAATTTTGAATATGGTATAGCCGTTTCTATAAACATTCCATAAATATATTGGTATTTGTTGTTGAGTAAGTTAAAAAAACTAGTTTTTAAATTGCATATATGATGTAATGTTTAAAGCGTGTTATCCCGCAAAATTTGTATCGAAGTCTAATCCATTTTCACTACTCTACAGTAAATTTAAAGACGAATACAATGTTTGAACGCCTGTAGTATTGCGACGCGTGTGGATACAGTTATTCAAGTTTTATTGCGTTTCTAGGATTGCAATCGTCATGAATGCTTTTGGGTGTTATTTCATTCAACATAATTTTTTTCGCGGTCAACACTTGTTTATTGTATTATTTGGTTTATTGAAATAACACATCCGCGCATCTATGGCGATCGTGACGCTGCTAATCATCAATTAATCGTGTCATTGTCTATAAAAAAAGCTTGAAATATTGTTATAAACCCATAACCCTCGCTCGATTCAACTATAAAGGATGAAGCATACAATTCGTCTTTAAATTTCCTACAGAATTCCGAAAATGCATTTTATTTATATAGTAACTTGACAAGGTTAAAAAATTCCTTAAGAATGATGATAAGGCAGCAATCTCTAAGAGTGAAATCCTCTTAAGCCGGGCTACATCATACTTCACAAAAAAATATTCAATAAATTTGCAAAAATTCGCAATACCACCTAATAATAATGTTATGCTCTCTTCTTACGGGTTTATATTTTATACAGAGATTTCTTCCTTCATTAAATTATACTAATATTCAGATACACCTTGGACAGAAGTTGAACCAGTTCAAAGACCCTCTATTTGAATGAAATGTGCAGCAAAATTGCACATTTCTAAACTTTCCAAAGGGTCGGCACCCCATTGGGCTCAACAAAGTGTCATGACACAGTGGTTCAGAATCACTACTCTAGAGGAGTGTCTATAACTGATTCAAGAGTCTAGAAACTAACAGGGAAATAACTATGAATTCCGTGTTAGACTTGTAATAAATAAGACGTTTAGGAATTGATCCCTGTATAAAATATTAAATAATGCAAGAGACATGCAAAGAAATAAAGATAACGACAAAAGCAAGAATTAAAAGCTAAAGAAAGGAATCGGTGGAAAGTAAAGTCCCAGATGCGTTGATTTTTTTTGAAATTATTTTCATTTCCATCTTTCTTTAAATATGAGTGGCATATTCGCGATTCGAGGGCAACGACCGTGGAGAGTGTGCATCAAAAATTAACAACCCATTCCTGCATACCGTATGTATTGGTCTGAAGAAACTCCTTCCCGGTTTCCACCTGCAGCCACGAGGTAACGTACACGTAATCGCTAACGAAACTCGGTATGTGACATTTGATGACCGCCGTGTTGCCGTTCAGCACGCTCTCGTCCATCACGTTCGCGTTGTACGCTTGAGAAACGACTGCAAGCAGGAAAAAGAGATTGATGTGATATTCGCCACCAACAGAGAGCACCGACATGGGAAAATCCTTTCACTAAAGACTTCCATTCATACGCACTCAATCCGAGTTGAGCTATAAATATCTACTATACAGATGTAGAATTTGTTGTCGTAGATGAAATGAAACATGTTATCACAGGTCAAGAGGTGATCTGTATTTTTATTATCCATTTGGTAGACTTAACGATAAATGCCTACCAGTTCGATAAATAACACGAGACGAAAAGCGAATGGTTTCATTGTCATTTCTATCAGTTATAATGCACATTTGAATGCACGTTTGCATGTGTAGAACTGCTCCACGATGCGGTCGAACGCTCGAGGGTAAATGTGGGTCAAGAGAACGCGACAATAGCGCTAAAACTCGAACAAGCACCGGGTTATTCTAGCTTTTCGCACACGCGCATTTCACGATAACCGATATGAATCCCCGTATACATGGGAGGGAGTGATAAGCCGCACCGGCGACAGGACGAGGAATAAGGGCCACAAGAAGGGACGAAAGAATAGTAAAATCAACAGGTTGCTTCCACTGCACGATCTACTTTCTGCATGCGTAGGTTATAAGCACCGAGGAAAGTAAGGAGCTTTTGTTGAAAATGAAAATGACAAGATGACATCTAGTATGATCAAGAAGCATCATGGGAAACCTTTCAGGAGTCATTTAAAGAGGATTATATTTCCCCTGAGTAAACGGAATTGATCTTTTGTTAATTAGGATTTTAGATAATAGTTTCAAGATGATCTAATTGCAAAAGACAGAGGGAACAAAAAACAGACCAATTTCTACCATGCGCTTTTAAAGAAACGCTTCTAGGATGTCATAACAAGGATTGCTAAGGATATTTTATGTTAAATACCGTAATCGTCATCTTCGGAAGGCATTAAATATTTATTGACACCGGTGTCCTGCCACGCAACCACCTCGACATGATCGGACACGAATGAAGGTATGTGGCATTTGAAAACGGCCGTATTGCCCTTAATCACGAAGACGTCGTACACCTGCGCCTCGTAATACTGATTCACCACTGAAAAAGGAGGGAGGTAACCATGTTAGACTTCAAAATCAACACATCCTTGGACTACACGCTCCACCGAGGTAAATCTGGACGAATTGCTAATTTTACCGGTCTTGCTCTTGCTGGTCATATCGGGATCATATTTGTATGTTGTACCATCTTCAGCAATCCACGCCTCAATGATTACGAAATCAGTAACAAAACTGGGCACCAAACACTTGAGAATGCCGGTGTTGCCTCGAAGCACGAACTCGTCAATGACGCGACTTTGATAGAATTGTTGCACAACTGGGACGGTAACAAAACAAACAAAATGTAACAAAGCGTACAACTATTGAACAAAAAACGTAATACATTAATAATAATTGATGGGGACGGGGCGTAAAATGTAGCTGTAGATATGAAAGTACCAAAATCACTGTTTTTGATATATGTGTTGCCCTGTGAATCGCGCCAGTTTTCAACGACGACAAAGTCGGATACAAACGAGGGTACCTCGCACTTCATCACGGCCGAATTCCCGCGTATAACATACTCGTTGTCAGCCTCGACTTCATAGGATTGCGCCACAACTACAAACAGAACGCATCTAGGACTTTAACGCACCGCACAAGCACAGATTGTTTTGCGCTCCGGTTAGGAAACGAGAATGGTTGCAAATGGCGGGAAACTGGAAAAGAGAACCACATTTCGTGTCGCTACCGTAATTATCGTTTTCGTGGCGATAGGTATTGCCGTTGTCGGAGACCCATGAATCGATCTGCACGAAATCGGCGACGAAACTCGGTATCTTGCACTTCACCACAGCGCTATTACCACGAATGACGTACTCGTTTTCAGCTTCCGTCACGTAGAACTGCGATACGACTGCAAAACATTAAGATTGTGTCATTCACGTGCGAGGGAATTACCGTAGTTGGTATTGGCCCCAGTCAGAATGTTGCCCTGATCATCAAGCCACGCATCAACAGACACAAAATCGGCAACAAATGAAGGAATACTGCATTTCAGCACGGCCGTATTGCCTCGAATCACGTATTCTGTTAGAATCTCTGCCTTATAGAATTGATTCACCACTGCAAGAAGTATGGTTTGTTAGGTATCAGCATCTGGTACCCTTTACACCCACCCACATGTGCTTAAAGCTATACTGAGATATCGTAAATGTACCGTATTCATCGGAATAGGTAAAGACTCGATTGTCATTTCCTACCCACGCCTCCACACGCACGAAATCCGCCACAAAGGACGGAATATTGCACTTCAGCACAGCCGTGTTGCCTCGAATGACATACTCGGAGACGACCTCGGCCTCATAGTACTGATTGACCACTGCAAATTCGACAAATGGTGATCAACCTCCCCAAATTTCAAGACAATCAACGCATCTGGTTCATTTCCCCGAGGAAAGAGAATCTATAGGCACAAAATGCAGGTGCAGCATTTCAGCCGTGGAAATTACCGTCGATTTCACTACGATCGGGCTGGTAATTGTTGCCGTCCGTGTCGGTCCACGAGACGACGCTGACAAAGTCAGCGACGAACGACGGGATCGAGCACTTCAGCACCGCCGAGTTGCCGCGGATGACGTACTCGTTATTCACTTCCGTTTGGTAGAATTGCTGCACGACTGCAAAGTGGAGAGAACGGCTTAATGTGGGTGAATTACGCAGGGTTTACCGTCGGGTGCGCCGGGCAGAAAGGTTTCGCCCTGATCGGTGTGCCACGACACGACCGCCACGAAATCGGCGACAAACGAGGGCACCTGACATTTCAAGATCACCGAATTGCCACGAATTGCGTATTCTTTGTTTACATCCGTATCGTAAAACTGGGTTACCACTGAAAGTAATTGTTTTTAAAAGTAAAATACTGTTCAGGGACATCCTTCACTGCGGCTAAAAGGGAATACTAAGAAAGAGTAACAATAAAAAAAGGTTCAAGTGAACATAATCAGGTCCATCAGGTGACATCCAACGAAGTCCTAAAAAGGGGGAATAATGTTCAAGAATATACATAGTAGAGTAATGGGATACCTTCAGGGACACCTATGTGGAATTCTAGAAAAAAGAATCAATTTATCCAACATCCATAATATTTCACAATCCACTCGGGAACACCTAAAGAGAAATTCCAAGAAAAGACAATTCTGGGATATCCTTAGTTCATGGTCAGGAATACCTAAATCTAAATATAGGTGCCTTGTAAACGTTGATCCTTCTTACGCAGAAATATAATAAAAACTCCTAAATGCGTAATTAATCTCGAACCAGGAAAAGTTTATGATAGATACAAGGAATAATCCATATTTACATGAATGAAGAAATAAAGTTCTACCATTAGTAATATAACCTTTTCTTTATGCATATTTTATGACATTCAAGTAACCACGTCAGTGCAAATTAATTAGGTCTGTTCGACCGAATGCAGCTGATGTCTCGTTCGGTTGTGAGCACTCACAATTATTCCGACACCAACTCAACTGCAGAACCCCGAGTAGCTGGCTTTGTGGTGCTCGCCTGAACGCAAATTCGAATATTGCATGCAATCCAACGAGTACTCGCCAGTCGGACACACTCAATATCTCTCTCGTCGGAGCCGTCCAATCATAAATGGTTTAGCACGCTGTAGCACATAGTCATCATGCGAACGACCTCTTTTTTTCAGCATTTAATTCAGTTCAGACAATGTCCTGCTGCTCCCATGTTTCTCCACACAGCCGCATAAACACACGAACTGGGAGACAACATGCTGCCATGTTGTCAAACGCAATGCTTCGGATTAATTAACCGCAAATTCGAAGTGTAAACATCTATTAATTATAATTTTAGTCGTTTCGGAGTAACGAATTAATAACTATAATCCAGCCCAAAATAGAGAATGAAAACAAAAGAAAATTCGTAAAGTTGGTAAGCTAACGAGGTTCCTGCTATTTAACGACTAGTCACGCTTGATGTTCCCTGCCATGATGGTGATATTTAATAAACCAAACCTTTAACAGCTACATATTTATGTTGCATATTTATGTCCCGGTGTGCCCAGTTATGACTACGAGTCTCTTGAGTACAAAATTAATCAACGTGTAAGTACAAATAGAATGAAGCAACTTTTTAGTATTAGAATGCAGTTTTAGTTGTTTCTAAGGCCACGTACACACTGCAATCACATTGCGCGTTTATGGGCCACTTTATAAATTATACTTCATGTTCACACAACCAATATTCGTTCTCCCGAATGCAGCCCCAAGGCAGGTTAAAACATTTTCGGGCGACGTTCACTCTCTTTTGATTTAAACGGCTATGTGATAGAAGTTATATGTAATAGAAAAATGTGGAATTAAAACAGATCTTCAGAAGCACTTAGAATTCCTTTAAAAAATGAAAAAAATAAAGAGTGCACTCTCTGATGTTTTTTCAGACGTATCGAATTCCCGTGGGGAGTAGACATGCAAAAATGTAGCTAAATTTAAATCCGCATCACTTCCCCGCCATGAATCTTTGAAACCGTGAAGATACATCCGTCTACATCTCTTGCTACTCCTGACACTGTACCCCTACTTGTTTTCAGCTAAAAAAGACACTAATCTCCCAACTAACAACTACAATATGTTTCTAATTACTCTCAGGCTAACACTCAATATTCGTAGCTTTACATTTTGCTTTAAGCAAAACCCACATTTCTCTGCAACGGTGCACGGAACTGCACCCAAAAATACCTAAAGTAAAAGAAGCTTTGTGATCGCAATTTAAATGAAGGTTGATAGGTATCAGCGTGTGACAGTCTCGTTACACTTTGCATTACTGTCCATCTTTGTCAACAACACATCCAAGCAGTGCTTGCACTTTATTACACTTGCACTTACGCCACTTGCAAAAGCCAGGGCGTACGTAACAAGGAAGTGATTAAATCTTGAATCTTGATGTGGCACGCAATGTGCTGCACTGCGTTGTTTAATTGCGATATAAAGCGAAGTGATCTGGCAGACTTGGCAAATATGAAAAACTGGAGTAAAGTGAATTAACACTGTATAACTGGACATGAAATCATCATTGTAAAAATGTAAATTTACATTTGCATAGTGCTGCATTTTCTAATTGAATAATCATTACGAGAGGAAGGGAAAGCCTTCTTCCTTTCAGCACACTGTTATGAAATATTAACTTTAAGCGCTGAAAGTTTGCAAAGCATAACATGCTAAGTTTAGAATCTTTATGAAAACTTTGAACTATTCAGAATTTTGTTTTGTTGGTGAAATTATTCATAGATGGAGGATGATCTATTAAAAAAAGATGTATCCGCGTTTTGTACAGTTAAATTATGCATATTTTAGGTTTTTAAAAGTTGAAATAAAGTCTAATGGGATAATAATAAAATTGGTAAAAGTAACCAACTATTTCTTTTCTTCAAAATATACTTTTACATGTACATGTTTTTCGAAAAGGAATAAAAGATTTGCATTTCATGAAAAAAAAAGTGTACACAACTCACTAAAAGTGAGCATACTACAATAACCACAGCAGCAAGCTGTTCTAGATTCTTAAATATTAGAGGAAATATTATTTTGATATAATTTTAACTTAAATATTTCGAATGAGTAAGGCCCGAAATTTCAATATTTTTTCGTATATTGAACAAGTAATGAAGAAATGTATAGCCTAAATCAATGAAATAATTCATTTACAATAAAAATATTCATTGTTTGCACATAGGTTTATTACATTTTCAAATATATGTGTCTTCTGCTTATTGAATGTATTATTTAAGAACATTTAGGTCAGAGATAAGATTTTAAAAGTATATCCCTTAATGTATAAAATATTCTTTGCCAAAGCTTTCAATTCATTGTGGTAACTTGACATCGGCAAAAATGTGTAAATCATAGTATTGCATAATTAAATACTGTGGTTTCAAAGTTTCTAAAACTAGGAATAAAGATGAGCTTACTTTAGAAACCACTATAGAAAGATTTATAAACATTCTTGGAGGAAACATTCTCAGCTTTTATGTAGATATATTTATAACCTTCCCCGAAAGGCACAGCCCTCCTCATGTACTCCATGTACATTTATTACACTCACTTCGGCCTACTGTACCTACAAATCTTTTAAACCACCATCGATTTTTCAAGATTTAAAACCCGACATGTATATTCCTTGTACCTATAAACTTTTTCTGGCAAAAAGATTTAACGCCTGAAAGCTCGTCCGGGCCACCTGTAAAGTCATCTATTATGCAAGGATAATCCGTACACAGGTTGAAAGATATTGTAAAATAGATAATAGTGGATCGACACCTACCTGCACGAACGTTGACATCACGCGAGTTGATGGTACCCACAGAATTCTTCGCCAAGCAAGAGTAGACCTGAGCGTGCACATCCTGGCGGTAATCCTCGGCGCGGAACGGCGGGAATACCAGATTGCCATTGGCGAGCACCTTACGCAGGCCAGGCACATCGCCGACGGCAGTGCCATCAGCACGCACCCAGATGATTTCCGGCTGAGGGGAGCCACGAGCACGGCACTCCACCACAGCACCGGTGGTGTTGGAGAAGTCGACACGGTTGTGCGGCTCGCGCTCGAACACCGGCCCCTGCGTGTTATCGTCGCCGTGCACGACACCCACGACTAGTGCCGCCAGCACCATCGCTGGCAGCACGCCCTGCTGCAGCCACTTCATGTTGAACAACAACGCTCCGCACACGTATGCACTCACTTGTATGTTAGCACTTCAAAGACACTTGCAGGAAGAGAGCATCCAAAACACACTGCACACAGACGCTGAACTCACTGGAGATGATCTCCTGATGAGAATCGAGAAGCCACTCGAACCGATGCGGTCGTAGACACACTGAAAGTGAACCAAAATTGAAAGATGAATTAATTAATTCGATTCATTAGTAGTTGATGCATAGCGCCAAGAGCTTCGATATGGTTGCAATGGAAATACTTTTTATAGACAATGAGTCGGTGTGTGCTCTGCTCATCAACAATACATCCGTCCGGTTGAATGTAAAACCGTTGAAAAGTGCAATAAAATAAACTCGACAAACAAAGAATGCTAAATTTCATTATGTGCCACTTTTGTCCACTCATATAATGGGAGAATATAAAAAAACATTTACAATCACAGTTTCGACAAGTTATACATGAAGGAATTAAAAAGTTACTGTAAAAATGTCCAATGTCCAATTTGTTCCAACCTATGTATAGATTATGTGAAATTCATCCTTGGAAAAGATACCTCCGTACTATTTTATTTATTCGTTGATCTTTTATTTCGAAGGATTCACACTTAAATTACTGATAATTTTGTATTAATTTCAGTCCGTTTTATAAGTATATTTGGTCTATATGCAATAACAAATAAATACTTGTAAAAATAAAATTGTATATTAATGAAATGCATCATTATTTAGTAAATTTACTTGACTTTCGATTTGTTTATTAACATTTACTTTGTGGTAATGTATACTCGAGTTATAAATATTTTTATATAAAATTCATCTAAAAGTACGAAGATTCAAGTTGGTAAATTTATTTCGTTATATTTGACAAGAAATTTATACCGATATAAATAAAAGTAGATATGACTAGGCAAACAAATATTAGTTTTTCCATATATGTCTTAATACTATTTGTGGTAATTTACACTCAAATTATAGTTTTACGTAAAATTTCATCTGAAGGTAGTACGAAAGTTCAAGTTGGTAAATGTATTTCGTTGATTAACATTGACAACAACGTGAGAGCAGTACATATAAAATTAGATATGAATTAAGTACATCATTACATAGATGTGTGATGTGTGGGAAGGGCTTGTATACCTGGGAACACCCGGCAGGGGAATGTGTTGAGGTGAAGGTGGAATGGGCTTTGAAGGAGGGTAGGGGAGGAAAACGAGTAGAGGTGTGGTTGGAAGAGTCAGGGAAGGGGTTGGCGTCAATCACCACATTGGTAAATGTAAGAAGGAAGAGAGTGGTATGAGAAGTGACTCGTGGATATTGCTGTGATATTGCTGAGGCTCAAATTGGGTTTTTTGTTATTATTCGTATGTGTATTTACTTGTTTATTATTTTTCTACTTATTAATTAAGGGTAGTAGGTATTCATTAAATGAAGTGTTGAAATGCCAATAAAGGTTGTATGTATGCATAGAAAACATAATTGTCAGTTTATTTATATATTAAGGTTTAGTTTGTGGTAATTTATATTAGAGTTGTATATAAAATTTCATATCAAGGGACGAAATATATATGCGTCATGTCCGATTAACAAATATTAACAAATTTAAACCTGTTTTATTTTATAGACACTTTTTTTATATCTATATAGAAAGAAACTGAATAAAATTGATAACTTCATAAAGTTAAAGGAGGAAGATGAAAGACTACAAAATTAAATAATAAAAAAGATAAAGCCATTAATAATCCTACACGCACAATCATTCAATGGTGTGCTAAGACCGATAGTGTCGAATGCTTGCAGACTTACATGTCTCGCTCCATTTACGCAATTACGCGCACTCGCCTTCGACTGAGATATAAAACAATTTATTGCAATTGAGGCTTAATTCGGCTGCCAGTTAATGCGACTCGAGCAACACTTCATCACATCACCAGCAGTTCTGCTTTGCGACGGTTTTTGTTGAAGTACAAAATCAATAAGGGCGCTTCATCGCAGATAATTGAGTACTAAACCAGTACAGGTAGGTGAACCAGCAGCCTGCAGATGGTTTATTAATCCGAATTTCGCATTACTTTCGTATAGCAAACAAACGTGAATTGTAGGTCGCTTTGGAAATGCTGAGGTGGAAATAGCCGTGCAGCGAAACGAAGTGATTGAAAATGAATTCAGGTCGGTGCAGCACGAATTCGTTAAAGATTTAAACGACCTAATATTTACGTATACCAGAGAATTTCCATTTTCAACCGATAAGAAACACTTTTACTCTTTATATCGTGTGATTAAAAAAATCGTTTAATTCAAAAAAAAAAAAAAGATGGAGTAATAACATATTCTTAGCAAGCAAAAGAAGGAATAAATAGTTGTTGATAGAAACGAAATCTTGGGAATTGCACTTGCCGGCAATCTTCAATACTCCGAGAAATCCCAAGAAAAACCCTGAATAATTTATTATTATAAGCGGCAAGTGTCATAAACACGCAGTAAAAGTGTCGTAAATGAAAAACCAATATACTGAGTAGCATACAAAGTTAAGCGTACTGTTGAACATCTGGAATTTTAGGAATTTTTTACTTGTAAACTATTAAATACAAGAACGCTGATTTGATAGTTATAATGTGTTCTCTCTACATTAAAATAATAAGGTGTAGAGATTTTTTCCATATTTGCGTCATGGCATGAAATTAACCAAAAAAAGCCTTAGCACACTTTAGAATTTGGTACTAATCCATATCTTATGTCCAAAGGAGTAAAATATTATAAATAAACTTAATTTATATCGTGAAAATAGATTCCTAGTGCAAAATACATTGATAATAGTAAAATAAAATACTAATAATAAAAAATAACACGATAAGTATTTCAATTGTATATCATTCAATAGATTGTCTTAAAACACCAATGATCCGGCCTTCGAATTAATGCGTTTACATACAATTTACAATATATATTATGATTACCTACAGTGGAGTTTCGTGACAGGATCGCCAAGTTAGTTTAAATAAAATTATTCGCAAAATATGTGCTACAATTGTTTGAACTAAGGAAATAGGGACAAGAATAACACAAAGTCAAGAAAATCTCGAGTTAAACATCAGAAATTTTCAGATTTTCAACACAAGGAAGCTATTAAATCTAAGAAATCTAACTTGCTTATTCTTACAATGTGCAGCACTTCCTACTTTTAACGAGCAGCATGATTTTTCCAAAAGTACGCCATGGCGTGCCTCAACACAGTTTAGATATTTGCAGTAAGCAAGCGCTTATGTCAAAACGATTAAAATAAAACATAATATGCTTAAAATATATTCTTTCAACCGATATCTATTTGTAGACTGAAAATTATTACTCGTATAA
>WSZQ02000004.1:603638-619639 GCA_019419845.2 Weissflogia rhopalogaster | reverse complement strand
GTGATAAAATAAAGAAACAAAAAAAAGGAACACTATAATGAAATACATATGAAAATACAAAAATCACTGCAAGGAAACTCGTTAAAAAGGTGCTTCTTGGCCTCTGGTGCTAATCGACAAGAAAACGAAAACCTCTTCCAATAAAAGCAGGTGGTCAAAAATGCACAGCTGCTCTTCAAGATTATTGAAATGCAAACCAACCCAAACAAGAAAACCAACGCCAAGATTGAGAGAGATGAACTAGCTAAACTGAGATGCTGATAATAAAGATATTCCACGATGCTCCCCTTCACAGCTGCTTCGCTCTTTATAATCGAACATTCCACTCATTTATACTAATACGAAAAATTATAAAACATTAAATTAAAATAGGACAATAAACATAAATAAATGCAATAAAAGATCGCAGCATCATTTCATGATATTCACCCTCGCAATGCGAAGTTAACGCCCATATCAGACTATTATCAAAACAGCAATATATAAAGATAATAAACGACTGAGCAACAAACAACCGACGCACATGTATATAAACTATTTGCATTTTTTTACAAAATATAAACAATTCTTGTGAGGTTAGGTATCGAATTTGTTTAGACGCTATTTGCGCTCGAGTTTCAAATAATTTTAGGCACTTTTGTGGTGTTTTACGTGCTGTTATATCTGGCATCGATTAAAAACACCATGTGAGATGCATTTATTTTCCGACAACCCTTAAACAATAACATAACCCCGGCGTGGGTGGTTGTACCACCAATTTTTCGGCGAAAACCACCCCAAGCCAATTTCTATGAATGAAACCAGCGCTCACCTGGAACAGCACAATAATCCGAATGGAAATGCACAATTTTCACTGCACACTTGATAATGAAAACGCGCACAATTCGCACGAATTAACAACGATGACACATAATCGCGCACCACCGCTGATGATTCTAATCAACAAACGCAACGCCTATCGCACAACTGAAGGTGGCGAACGTTGACGACTTTCGGCGAGCCGGATGCCCGTGCCAATTTTCAGTGCTGCCAACTGCCATTTAATTTCCACAAATATCCCTAGATTTGTCTGTCAAATATCTATTGCCAATTACTTGTACGGACAAATTAAACATTGATTAAAACGTTTAGGCATTTAATTGTAAGAAACCTCAATTTAAAAAAATTGAACTATAAATTCAGTTTTATTATTATCATTCAAACAAATGTTCCGAGATAGTGCTGTCAAATGCCCAGAATCCTGCAAATTATTTTCAAAGAATATTTTATAAATTTTTATTTAATGCATTGCCTTCTACACACCACCCAAGCTACTTTATGTTTAAATAATATTACAGTATAACTTCATCGCCAGTTTTATTCACTTTTATTCATTTCATCAACACTTATCATTTCGACAGTTGACATTCAACTTAAAACTATATACAAATGAAATTGTTGACATTTCTGGCTTCACTCAATTAAATACCTTATAATTGAATAGATTACTAGATTGCTTTAGTTTTAAATAATGACTTCCGTATCGCCCAGTTCTTCGTCGGATGGTAGTTCAATTTTGCTGGGGTCAATGAGGTTTTTGTCGATCAGTGGCAGGCCCCGATCTTCGCGTCGCCTCAGCTCAAGGAAGGCTTCACGTTGTGCCCAATCGTGGAGGCTGCCATCCGGTGCATAAGCTTGTACAAATCCGCCGATGACGAGGCAGAGGGTGACTGAAGCAAACATGACCGAATTCATCGCATTCAGATCGCCCGTCTCCGACTTGCTGTCAAATCCATAGCTGATCCAATTCTTCTTCTTGGTTTTCGTCAAGCATTCGCTTGTTTCAGCGACAGCACTGTCGGCGTTTTTCTTCGACGTGGAAATGAGGCGTTTGCCTAATTGAGGCAGTAAACGGCGCATATAAGCGCTCTGCATGCGGAAAACACCAGCCATTTCTTGGTTCAATTACAGACTGCGATATTGTGGTTATGTTTTGTTATGTCATAGTTGTAGAGGGTAGCACTTGACGGGATAAATTTCTTACTATTTCTAGCGGCAATTTTAAAAAGTTTAGGAGGTAGTTGACGATTTCATTGACAAAAAATACTTGAAATTACTTCTTCCAAAATTTCACTTTTATTTATATTTACCTTCCTCCAATATATATTCAAATCATATACCGTATACCGTCACAGAATAAAATTTGCCTCAGTTTCATGCAACCGTTTTTTGGATAACATGTTTAAAAATCATGTTATATACCAATGAAGTTTACTCTAATAGCTTCAACATTGCCGATCTCAAAAATGACTTGTCCTAAGCAATACGTTTTATTCACATTTTCCTTATTTCTCTTTTTTCCTTATGCTCGGTAAAATCAAACAAAAAAAACAATTAACATACTTAACGTGATGTTAAATGTATATAACGATGATTTAATATTTTGTGGAATTAACATAACCCAACGTGTTAGTTGACACATTTAACGCGATCTAATGTATTTAACATTATTAACGTGATATCTAAGTCATCTAACCAGTATTCACTTTTGAATTAATTACATTGATATGTTAATATTAAAATTTTCTGAAGAATACTAAAAAATATTAAATAGTTGTATCAATAATTAATTTATTTACACATCACATTAAAACAAAAACCAAACTATAACAAAAAGCAGAAGTGAGAAACATCTACTATTAAGGAACACATAAACATCGCATGAAATGTGTAATTCTTTGAGATTTATTTGTTATGTTCTTAGTCTGCTGTTTAAATAATCATTTTCCCTGCCTTACATTATAGCCACTAGAATTTGTTTAGCTAAACTAGATCTATTGTCAACTTGATCTGTGCGTACGATCGGGTGCAGTTAAACTATAGCTAGGCACACTTTCCGTGCCAAAGCGTCTCTTCGCCTCTGAAATAAACGCCCACTCCATCTGCTGCACCAGTTTCTCAAAGAACATCTGAGCAACTTGGGAGTAAATGACCGACTTGAAGTCAAATCGAATGTAAAAATCTACAATACAGGTCTTGCTGTTGCTTTCCAGGCCTGGTGAGAACTTCCAGGTGGTTTCCAAGTAGTTGAAAAGCGTCCCATCCCTGCATTTCGCACTCACATACTTTGGTTTCATAAATTTAACGTGCGATGTATAACTTTCTATAATCGGTGGAAAACCAATTTCCAACGTTGCATGTAGATTGTTTTCATAAGACTTCAGTATGGTTGATTTTGTGCAGAACGGTACGAATGATTTGTAGTTTTTCACATCTGACACAACTGAGTACATTTGTACATCAGAAAACCTGAAAAAGAAAAATTGTAGGATAATTAGAGTTTGTGATCAATTAGGTCATGTATAGAATACAAACCCAACTAATTTTCTTGCCTGGTATTCCTTGCTGGTGGATTGTGAGAATATATTTGCTGAATTTATGACGAATACTTTGGATGCTCCCCTGAAACGACGTAATATTAGGTTATCCTTGCAGCGCAACTCATTGAAAATACTACTTGCACAGATGATAGTGTTTATGAAGTTGAACAATGAACATTTTCCTTAATCCTACATCATTGTACTAATAATTTGGAGGTGATGAAACGGATAGAAAATCCGTACCAAACTGAACTTTGGCAGATGAATGAAATGTGAGGTTATGTTGGCTACACATAATGTTGATGCTTTCGAAACGTTTATTTAATAATACATTACAGTGTAGAGCTCAAAGTAGTACAAAAATCAGAATTGTAGTAATTATTACATCAAATTCATACATTCAATTAAACATTTAATATGCAACAATAAATTAATGGTTGACTATAATTTTAGGCGATTTGTGCCAGCCATTTTTCAACTTCAGCAATATTGCATTCTTTCTCGTCGTTGGTGACAAATGCATCAGCAAAATCAATCTTGTATTGCGAGAGATTAGCAAAGGAGAAAGCTTCATCATCATCACCAAGTATGACATTCTTAGTTTGTGCATTTTCGTCGAGTGATTCCAATTGGTTGGATTTGGTAATCTTCAAAGTGTTCCTAAAATATTGCAGGTCATTAATTTCATATATTTTGCAGAAAATACTAGCAAAAACTTACAATTCCTTCTCAAGCAAATTCCTAATTGCCTTCGAATTTTTAACCAATGGCTGATCTTGTTTATTACACAAAATTAAAATCGCAGGTCGGTTGGAATGAATGACAGCATCAGTAAGAATGTTGTAGAAGAATTCAGCCACATCTTTAATATCCTTCTGGACAGTCTGAGAGTCAATAACATACATCAAACCTCTTGTTGATGCCTTATATATATCTAGAAACTGTCCTCGAAGTCTTTCATGACCAGGAATGTCGACAACTCTCACTGATTTCTGTAATATTTATTGATTTAATAAAATTGTGCATTACAATTTAATCAGATTAACAAATACTTACCCCGTTAATAGAGTATTCATCAAAATTCTCTTTAATTGAAGTTTGCGTCAGAACAAACTTGTTATGCACCAATCTGGTATACAATAAAGTTTTTCCACTGTCGCAGAGACCAGTAATGAGTATACCACGACGTAATGACTTCGAACGTTTGTATATTAGAAAAAGGACTAAAATATATTAGAGACATGTATGTATCTGGTAAACATACTTTAAGCAAATGTTTACTCACCTAGGGAAATTAAAACAGCTAGAATTCCTATTATTATCGGCAGATAATTAGCGTCTACACTAGGTGTTAAAGTAGAAGAGCCAGATGGAGCCTTTTTAGGCATAGTTTTTGCGTTATTCATAATTTTTCAGTTATTTACAACGATATTGAACATGACACAACTTTCCTGCTGGGAGTTGAAGTTGTGAGGTTATGTGCCAAGTGCGTGGAACTTGTTGTGAATTAAGTCGTGACAATTCCAATGTAACTCATGATAATTCAAATAATAAACCTCAAAATTTGCGAGATATCACTTTTAAACATTAAAGAATATATTAAAAATATAGTTAAATATTAAACATTGCAATTTGGATATTTACCTATATTTTATTGTTGGTTATATGTATAAAACAATTTAAAAGTTAGAATTGACAGATGAACATATTGTATAGTAGTAATAATCACAACTAACCTCACTTTTAACCTTACTTTTTCACGGTCAAACTAAAACATTGATCACATTAATTTATCAAAATATTGATCTGTGATCAAAATGTTGATGAATAAGTTATTTAAATGTATACCAAACATAAAAACGGTTGGCATCAAGCCATTCTCATCTGTAATCAACATTGAGCATCCTTTGTCAGATAACCGGTTGAATTATGTCGAACCAAGGCAGGCATGGTTGGAGAACTTCGATACAATTGATGAGAAGAAGTTGGGAATCGTCAGTTTGCATCCGGAAATCTTTGCTGCCCGCCCTCGTATTGATGTTATACATCAGAATGTCCGATGGCAGCAACTCTATCGGTTTGTAAGCTTTGCACACACTAAAGTTCGATCAGAAGTTAGAGGAGGCGGGAGGAAACCATGGCCTCAAAAAGGTAATAAAGGCAAACCAACTTTAAATTCATGGTATAATTTATATTATGTTTAAGGAATGGGTAAAGCAAGGCATAGTTCCATTAGAAGTCCTCTCTTCAAAGGTGGTGGTGTTGTCCATGGTCCCAGATCACCCACCCCTCATTTCTACATGTTACCTTTCTATACCCGAGTCTTAGGTTTAACCAGCACCCTATCTGTTAAACTAGCCCAAGATGATTTGCATATTGTTAATGATTTAGAGCTTCCCACTGATGAGTATACATTTTTGGAAGAGATGGCAAAAAGCAGGAATTGGGGACCATCAGTGCTTTTTATCAATGAGTATGTTTTTTTCAATCAATTTTCAATACATAACATTGTATTGAAAAACATCTTTCGTGGTTTTGTGTTGTTTAATAATTAATTAAAAAAATGCTTTTCAGTATCGATGTAATGCCAAGAAACATAACAGTAGCAACAGATATTATCAAACATATGAATATCATGCCTGTGTATGGCCTGAACGTCTATTCCATGCTGAAGCATGATACTTTGGTGTTAACTCAGGCTGCTGTTGAACAACTTGTCGACAAATTACTGGTTGCCATCAATTTGAATAGCAGTAAACCTCTGGAGAAGTTTAAACTGAATCAACAATAATTTACGAAACTTACAATTAGTTTTATAACATGTGTAAAATAAACAATTGAATTAGATTCATGCTGTTTATTTATCATTGCCTTTGAACCTAACCTGCGATCTGTACTAATCTGCTTCACTTTGTATTTGTGATTATATTTTGTTTAGTATAGTTCCTTCAACTATGATTAGAATTATTAGATTATTTCATCATCAGTATTGCATCATTGTTGTTATCGAGTTGGTTTTGTTCTATTTTGCGGACAAACGGACAATGCAATTCACTAGATTAATATATGTTTTGTATTAAGCAATTCCCTTTTGTGTCCTGCACAAACAGCTTGGATTTTTCTGCCAAGTTCGATATCGCCAGCTGTACATTCATTTTTGCAATGGGGTAGATCCAGCATTGTGTCATTAATTCTTCATCGCCGGAGCGTATTTCGACGACGCGTATTCCCCAAGATGATCTGATAACGTTGTGTTGTTTGTCGAATGTTAAGGAGAAGGGTAATTCACGTTCATCAGTCAGAAACCATCTAAAAATGGTAATATAAAATTGATATCAATAGTTTTAAGAGCCTTGGTATTTGAAGTTGCCTAGTTCGCTGAGTCAATTCCAATTAGTCACAATGTGGAAATTAGGGGTGCTAAAATGTGAGTATCAATTGTAAATATCGAGAATTGAGTGTATCATACTTCTTGATATTGGAAATAAGTTTATTATTATCGCACAGGTATATTTCGGAGAAATCGTCCACTGTTAAAATCGAAAGATAAGGATGATTTTAATATTTATCGGTACTACAGGCCGGTGCCCTGCCCTCGCTGGAATCTCGGTTTTTCACAAAAAGTACTGACTCATTATTTGGCATTTTGCTCCTACTGAAAGGATACATAAAAAAGTGTTTTTTTTTAGAATTGTAATTTTATAACGATAATGAAAAATGAAGTTCGAATGACTCAAATTATGCTTTTCAACTTTCAATACAGACAACATTCCTGCACATGAATAAATTTCACAAAAATATGACAGATTATTTAATAACAATGTTCAACAAAAGAACTTTAGGCGGATATTCCCAGTATTCAACACATGTTTTAAGATAATTGCGACATTCTTGATCAAAATATATAAACCGTCTCTCTATCACCCACTTATTTTATGAAATAGGGATAACAATTTAAATTAAATAAAAATGCATAAGAAAAAGGAAACATAAGGTCCCGGGTTCGATTATCGGTGGGGAAGCATATTAAAGTGAATTCTTCTTTCTTCTTATCAATAGTGTTGGCCTCTAATATGACTAATTTCATTGAAAAAGAATTGAATAGAGCTAATGACCATAGATCGACTGCTATGGTCATTAGCTCTATTCAATTCTCGGTAAAATCAAAAAAAGTAAACAACCTGCTAGTTACCTATGATTTGTTTATCGATGTAACCAGTTGGTTGGTATTTATTTTACTAATTATGGATTACTATAATTCATTTAATTTTGTTCCTACATTTAAAAAAATGTTTGGAATTGACACAGCGATGCTGCCAAGACTAACATTCATTTACCATAACTCGGACTGATAACAATAATTCAGATATTTAATCATACTTATTATATCGCAAAATTTGTGCACCACTTTTATGCAACGCCGTAGAATCAGTAATTCCATGAGCCCCTTTCCTTCGATCTGCTTCAATAACATCAATATGATCCACCAAGAATATATCCCTTACATCATCGAATCCTCGACTCATTATCCCAACATCAGCATGTCCCAAATTAAAAGTGTGGCAGAGTTCATGTAACACAGCCCCCAATGTAGTCGAGTAACATGCACTATACGTCCCTCTATAATTACTATCATCCAGTAGCTCTTTTCGATTAATACTCGTTTGGTCCATGAATGCTTTCATAACATTTTCCAATCTCTCCGGCCAAGAATACAAGCAGGCTGTGTGAAAAACGGCCAATCCTCCGCATCCCAACGCAATATATCTTTTTGTTAAAGCCACAAGATCGTCATACATCATCTCATCTTTATACAAACTTCCTTGATATTCAGTTCCAGAAAGAAATGCAATGTGCTTAATGTTATTATTTCCATGTTCAGATCTTGCAATATCGCAAGCAAGTACTTCGAATAATTTTCTTGCTTCTAATTTATGAGACTCTTCAATTGTTATTGAACTTTGGAAGACTTTAGGTTCAGTCATGTGAAAAGTTATATGCTTCTGGTAATTTTCATATAATTTCTCCGCCAGAATAGTTTGAATTAATTGGCAATTCAGATGAATTCTTTGTAAAGCTGAAGAAATATCTACACATTCTTTTTTCAAATTTTGAAAAGTACCATCATGTCCTTTAAATATCACATAAAGTGGTGTAACATATCGTTGTCTATTCATAGATGAGTCAAGAATCAACTGAAATATGTATTCTTGGCAGCAGTAATTAATACTTAAAGCATTATGTCCTTCTTTTAATCGAACTAAAGCTTTAAACGTATTTTTCTGACTCAATGCGAACGTATTTTCATTTACTAGAACTTGATCGTCATTTCTAGCACAAATGTTACTAGTAATTGAGCCTTTAAGTAAAACTATTTCATATAATACCGTTTCTCCTGGTTTATAATTAGTTATAAGCACTGTATGACCTTTTCCTTCCTAGAAATTTGAAAATAAAGACAAAATTACAGACTACGTTATGTAAAGTATTTGAAAATAAGTAGTTGGGTGAGGGAAATATAGATGGCGCTACGGGTATCGAAAATCAACATTTGTTGACTAAAATCGATACTAACCTAAAACGCTATTTGTTTATAACAATACAAATGGTAAGCGACATTTTCTCATGCACAGCGAAATGTTGCGTACGAAAGTTTATTAAAAATAGTTTCACGCACCTTATTAGTCATGGTGTGAATGTTTTAACTTTAATAATTGAATTTCCAGGACGACGCATTACACTCACGACCCGAAGTAACTGTCTACTGACAATGAGCATGTAAAAGAAATCTGGTTATTGAGTTATTTTGTAATGGAATGAAATAAAACTTAGTTAATTGCAACATCTTTTTTATTCATATGTTGTTAACTTACTTTAATTCGTAAGTAAACCATTATGCATTTTACAATCACCTCTTTTTGTTAAAACCAAAGGATAAAATTACATCCATAAAATGAATTTATCGTGGATATGTAATATAAAAGTACTATATGTGTGAATTTAATTATTATTTATAGTGTAATCTGTATATAATTAGATAATTTTGAATAATACAGTGATAAGATGTGCATTTTATGACGAAATGTTACAAAACTGAACTGATTGAGATCTGATTTGGTCCTGACGGGGACTTTCCTATTTGAGTTGACAAGAATGAAGTCCGAGAATAAGACTCCATTACTAGTGTTTCTAAATGTAAGTATCGCTTGCCCAAACGTATCTTTCTTATTCAGATTATGGATGATTTAGACCCAGAGAAAAAAGTTGCCGATCCTTGCTATAGAACAGGGGTGCGCACCCTTTTTATGAGCGGGTCAGCAAAATGTTAAATATTTTGCCGGGTCGCTCAACGCGTCTCTGAATTACAGGTCCCACTTGGTATTCTACCTTTAAAATTCCCAAATGGGGGTCCCCATTGAGCTTAGAATGCTTGGCAGAGAGCAAATCTATTCGGCGGGCCGTAGGTTCCTCATCCCTCTAGAGAAATGAACTATTTAGATGTATACGTAATTTTAGATGTATGATATTGTATACTAACAATGAATGATTAAAAGAATTTGGTAATGAAATACATTAAAATGTATTAAACTTGTTTTTAATATAATTGTTTCACCAATAGTATATCCATAAATTGAATTAAAGTAGATTAAGAGGGAAAACGGCACGGCAGAAATTTCCTATTTTTCCTATGTTCAAATGATTGGAGAGCGATAAACTGTTCGTCAATTCCAACTAGTCACGTTTCAATGGGTCAAATAAAAATTCAACCACGAAGTATATGTTTTGTAATAACTTTTAATATACTCATTATACCCTTTCAATTCATTTCTCAAATGATGTAAGTGAATGCTCAGGTCTTTTAGATCTCCCTGATTCTTATCAACGGCTCTGTTTTGTTCGAGTTCTGTTTCCTTCGATTCAGTGACCCCGTTATAGAGGCAGGTCTTCCTTGGGGACCATTTAACCTACCCCGTAAACAGGGGGCCTTCCTTGAGACATTGCTAACGTACTTCTCAAATGGCAGAATCGCAATGATACTTACAATTATCAAGTTCCCATACGAGATACCTACAAAATCACCCTTGCCCCCGGTATATAAGAGGGCCAACAACCCTAAAATGTCTAGGGTCCGACGACCTTAATCCGTTATTGCCATGATATAACCTTTCTGTGTTCCCCACGAATTAACAAACGATGTTCCAACCTTTTGGATCTCATTATTACTACTTTTCTTCTAATCATTTTCCTACAAGTCTTCATCAAAAATTAACAGAATCAACTGAATAAGATTTCCTTCTAATTTCCATCGTAACCTTTTCGAATTTCTTAGTTTCCATGTCTTTTCCAGTTTGAATAAAGTCGCACACTAGTCATGCAAGCCAACCGCTTCTGCGTTTTAGGATTCAATTCGTTCATTTCCATTCATTTTTTGATATGATTTGTTGATCGAAGATTCAAGTTTAGAATTTGATTTTTTTGCAGTATTGTTAATGACTAAAATTATACAATAATTCCTGTCAAAATAATTGGATATTAATAATTCAATTGACACATCCGTCGAAATTTGAGGACTATAATGAATTAATGGAACTATTGGAATCTAAAATATAGTTCATCAACGAGTAATAAAATCTTCAAAATTTAGTAGTATACCATGAAATAAAAGTTTGTATAAAACATTAGCGACTAATTTTCGGAGCCTAAACAAATTGTCTTACCAATAGCCCATCCTAAATTTTAATAATATGTGTTACAAGCCAGAGGTATTTAAATGTTTCAATTATAATAAAAATGTATATAAGACTGTTCTATTTTATAAAATTTGATTGATGCCAATTTCGGCGAAGCTGTAATTTTGCATCTTTTTTTCGTGTTGTCTCAAGGTTACACAATTGTGTAACACTTCAATGTGCATTAATCATCTGCAGTTTTTACTCATTCGACATTCAATCTTCAGACACGGGCAAATACAAATCCTCTAATGAATTAGGCATTTCTCTCATGTTAGCGCATTGCTTTTTGAGTTTTGCAGACAGCATTTATGGTTAATCTGTCTACTAAATTAAAACGTCTTGCGTAATTCAACATGTCTTTCGTTCTCGACGTTTTCGGTAAACAATGTCAAGGCAAATGGCTAATCTTTGCGTTTCTGTTGTCTAAATTTATCGCAAAAAGAAGTATTACACACGCACATCACACTAAAAAAGTTCCATTCGATTCGATAATCGATTAAACCTTATTAGATCTTCCGATAAGCGAATACTCGAAAATTGGGAGGTACTGACAATGAGTGGTTTCCCAATGTTTTCAAACAAATTAAAATTCATAAAAGCAAGCAAGAATCGATTTGCAATTGACATAGTTTCTGTATTGTCTTTAGTTTTTGTATTCTGACGTGATTCTACAGATAACTTATCGTCATCCATTGTCAGAAGCGTTATCAACGCCTTAAACGCTTCAATGTATACTTAAGTATTGCATAATTTACATGCCATGCGCAATATTAGGGTCATTTTCTCATAGCACTATGGCGGCAAATGTGTGCGAGAGTTGCTCGTGCAATAAAAATGGGTCATAGAGAAACAGGTCAATAATTATTTACAATCACAAAGTACGAATCAAGTGCAAACTATCAAGTCAAGTTGAACATTGAGTAGTTGTAAAATTTACATACACATTGTAATCGTGAATCTTGATAGATTGTGCTCTAATAAAAGCTAATCGAATTTGTAATATTTAGCAATTGCTTCGAATGTTTACAAACGTGGACGTTCATAGATAACGAAACTAAATTTAGCATGTTTCGAGAAGATTTTACATAAATTACCTGACGAAAAACAAAAACGTTAAATTTATTCAATAAACACATGAAGAATGAAAAAACGTGCCAAGGTCGACCCATTATTAACTGATTCGAACGAGTTGATTTCTTTCGTTAGTGTCACTTCGAATACCACCATCGCGAAATTAATAAATACACGCCTAATAAAGTAAATGTACATATAAAATGCAATTTAATATGCTTGACTTGTTTAAAAGAGTTAAGAAAAGAGGCATTTTTCATGGATTGAATGGTATAACCTCCAAATTTTAGGTTAAAACAGGGAGGCCTGAATTGGTTATGTTAATAATAGGAATGCGACCCTGACGATTCTTAGAAACGAGAAACACGAAAAACACTATATTATCGGACTCTTACAAATTGATGTCTCGTCTTTTTTGCTTGAAAATCGTTTACCTCTGCACTGCCCGGTCATAATTGCGCAAGAAGACATAAAATAATTTGTTAATTTGCCGGACTGTGTGATCCTCTTCGTCGCGGCAAAGATAATATTTTTGTACGTTGTCGAAGATTTTACGACGCATTATGCGAGCGCATGTTTGGGTCATGGAGTGAGAAAAAACTTCCTGGTAAGTTATGACATTGTTAATTTTCGCCTTTTGTGCCGTATTACAATTGCCATTCGGTGTGCCCCAGTGCGTTTTATTTATTTTGCGCCGCTTCGAGAGCACTTACCCTACTAAATGACCGGCGTTCGTATGTGTGTGCCGTTTAGTGCCGTTTTTAAACGAATATTTTCACAATGCCTAACCATGACTAGGTCATCCGGCTGGCGACGGCAAGTCGGCCCTTACCTATATTCTTCGAGGAGTGTGTGCCAAATACTCGTGAACTCTGCGGCTCGTAAAGTTTACAACCGTGTTAATAATACATATATAGTGGGCATATCCTTAAAAATGTTTAGTAACAGTTAGGTTAATATAAATTGTCTTTGCTCTGTGGAAATATCTAAGTGGTGATAAAGAGTTTATTTCAAATTGATTTATGAACTGATTGTGTGTTAAAATTATCAATATTTGTAATTACAAATTGTAAGAGGAAAAGCTAAAGTCCTCGAATTGCGGCAAAATTTAAACTGGAATATCCTAATAGTTAAACTTACCATATGCGAATGCCTATAACGGAAAAAAAATTCCAGAACCGAATATAAATTGACCTATATTGCGCGGAATAAATGTATTCATAAAAATACATTTTTTGTTTTTACCCCTTGGTAGTATTGACTTGCAATTTGCGGAGAACCTCAAACTTCACTTCCAATCAAAACATATACTCAATCATTCAATTTGATATATATTTTTGGATAGTTACGATGAAAAAAACAACGCCTTAGCCACGGGGTGGCAGTGTTAATGAGGACTACTATTGAAAATAGCTTTCAATTCAAGTATACGAGCGTATGGAAGGAGCATGTAAGATGGGCGCAAGTGAGAGCAAGGTGTGCATGGGGTAGGGTGAAAGAGAAATGGGGTAAGCTGTGGATGGGAAACTGGGAGATTGCAATGAGAATGTGGGATGCGTGTGTGAGGCCGATACTAATGTATGGCGTGGAAGTATGGGGTATGAATGAATGGGAGCTACTGGAGCGCGAACAGACCTGGTTTCTGAAGGACCTAATGGGGTTGGAGAGGTCAACTCCGGGGTATGTGGTGCTTCAGGAGGCATGGAGGTTGAGTGTTAAGTGGGATGCGTTTGCGAGAGTGGTGAGGTATGAGGACATATTGGTGCGAATGGGGGTGGAAAGGCTGGTTAGGAATGTGTGGATGTGGTGTGTGAGCAGTGGGACCAATACGTGGGCAGCGCGGAAATGGCGATCGTTCGAGTCGGTGGGGATCTCAGAGGTGGCGGTGCGGTTGTTGTGGGAGGAGGGGAGTTCAGTCGAGGGGATGGTGCGAGGGAGAGGAAGAGAAGTGGAGGAGCAGGGGAGGCAGGCGAAAATCCGGAAGAGGACGTACAACCCTACTTTCCAGAGGGTGCAAGTGCTAGGGAGAAGACCGGAGTACTTTGCTTCGACGAAAATGCCCAAGAAGGATAAGGTCACGATGGCGAGGGGGAGATGTGGATCAGAGGAGAGGGGCCGGAAAATATGGATGGGGCCCGAATATATAGCATGCGTACTATGTGGAAAGGGAATCGACCCTTAGGAGTACTTGGCTGGGGAGTGTACAGAAGTCAAGGAGAAGAATGACTGAAGGAATCGAGAGAAGGAGTGGAATACCTAGACAAGTTGATTGAAGCGAAAAGGATGAGGAGGGAGAGGCATTGAAGCATTGAAGCATTGAAGTTAATTTTGTTATCCAACCAAGGTATCCAACAAGAATTTGTCCACAGATATAACATTTTAATTTAATCTAATTTTCATTTCAATGTCAAATAACCGATAAATTAACAATTTATTGCCTATGTTAGTTATATAACTGAATTTAATTGAAACACATTTGTCCTATCACTGTGTTTACAACGAGTATCTTTCCTAGCAAAACTACAAAAACAAACATGAACATAACAATAAGTTATTCCCATGTTCATTCAACTTCCCAGCATTGTTATTCTTCGATTGTTGTTGTTTTGCATTCGAAAATTGTACTTGTTTTTATGCCACTGTGAGACACATCTCGATTCACCCGGTTGCCATCGCTTTGTCCACTTCATCACAACACAACAATTCTTAAGAACTTTATAAAACCTATTTGTCGTAAACAAATAATAAATGCACGATGAACAATTCCACAAATAAAAGAGATCAAAATGCTGTTGGACTAATTGCAAGACATTTCATTGATCCCAAATGAAAAGGAAAAGAAACACTAGCCAATTAACTAGGAGATTAAGATGTAAACACTATAAAAACAAAAATATAGTGTTTCGACCATTGCGCATCATGCTCTCGATGATCTCTTCTATCATATCAGGTCTACAACAATCAATTATTATGTAACCGTTTCGTCCAGGAAAGAGCATAAATGACTAATAAACAACGAGTGAAACTGTTGAACTCTAGTAAAAAATATTTATTTACATGGCAATGAACTCGCGTGAGGTATTTTAAAAAATACTACGAAATAAATATGAAAATATCAAGAGATATTAACCTCTCTAACGAACTCGAACTAGTAACAGAAGTGTAGGTTATGTTAGCCACAGAAGCTGTCAATAGCTAATATAACCTCGGCACATAATGAAAGTCATCAACATAATTGTCATCAACTTATAGGTTCATCTCTGTTCTTCGAATCGTCATCAATGGTTTACACTCACTCGCATTGACTATCGGCGGTGGTAATTAATCGAATGTCGCATAAATCAGTGTAACAATTAATTCATGAGTATTTACACTCTACGACTCCCACTGGGGCTTCGCGGAAGAGTGGAATATTTGCAGCACATCGTTATTGCACTTGGCCATCATGACCAGACTTCGGAATTCCGCCTGTGAGGCGCGGGTGTAAATAAACAACAACCCGCAAGTCGTACTGACCGCATCGCAAATAAACGTCGGTGAATGTGTTGTTATTACATTGACGGATGTGTAAAATGTTATTATTGTCGATGGTGGTCAGGCACTGTGTTAATGACTCGCATTGCTAATTGCTGAGTAGTGTAAATAAGGCAATGTATTATTAATTAGTGTTGATACCTGTCTGCTTTGGTGCGAATTAAATTATATTTAGACGTATTAAATGTTTCTCTATTTTTTATATATTTTTATTGATATCTACTGAAATTGAGCCTCGTTTTTGGGGGATTGTTTGAAATATACGTTTTTAACAATTATAATTAACACTTATAAAAGAAAAAAA
>WSZQ02000004.1:520514-603538 GCA_019419845.2 Weissflogia rhopalogaster | reverse complement strand
TGCGATTTTCGAACTTACGTTTATTCGCCAAAATATAAATGAAAATCAAGTGTAGAAGCGTTTAAACGCATTATTTTTTTTTTTTTTTTTTTTTTTCCCCTCTAATTTAATACCTACCCAACTACCCCACCAGCTGGTCCGGATAACACTGCTCGGGATCCATTGAAACATTTCATGGGTGTCAAACCACCATCGCTTTGCATAAATAACACATTTGTACCTTCCAAATTATTCTTGAATCCACTCGTAAATCCATTTAGATATTTTTTGATATGTGGCGTCAGATATGCATCAGCACAAGCTGTGAATCCTCTTGGCACCAATCTCACCATTGGAGTAATATCGTGGGACAAAGAGACGTGCTCAAAACCAAGTTCAGTAGCTATCTCACCAATACGGGATTCCTGCTCAGCAACTGCATAACTATGAGCCAAGGCTACCGCAATGCTTTTAACGCCAGTTCTTTTCAATTCTTCAAGATCTTTCCTTAATTTTGCTTCATCTAATTCTTGTAGTATTACAAACATTTCCCCTGTATTTCCTTGTACTCTTCTGCAGCCTTTTAATAGTGTACCAAGCTCACATACATCAATTTTCTCAGGAATTATGCGACAATTTGCTTCAAGGACCGTTTTATAAAGTAGTTCAGGTTTTTGTATATTCAAATCAAAAATTTTAGGTCTTGCTTGATTTCCAATAAACAATATATCTCTGAAATTAGCATTTGTAACAAGGGCCATCGATTCGCCTTTTCGTTCCAAAAGTGCATTTGTTGCAACTGTGGTGCCCATTCGGACCCACTCAATTTGAGAATTATCCACCAGGCCATTGCTATCAAGAGCACTTCCTGTTTCCTGAAAATTCATGATAAATGAAAGCACAAAATACATGAAATATATTTATGCATAAGTTACAAGAAATCAATTTACGCATAATCTGACAGTGACTACAACAAAATTAGCGGAAACATTTTTTTGCTAATTGTAAGATGGCATCAAAGCTACCTTGAAATAAATAATAAATACCTGCTCCAAAATTCTACGAATTCCTTCGGTGGGCGCGTCTTTGTAATGTGATGGGTCTTCAGATAGTAATTTATGCACAACAATCTTACCATTTGGACATTTGGCAAACACATCCGTGAAAGTGCCCCCGCGATCAATCGCAAATTGATACTTCCCCGCCGCATTCTAATAAGAATACATATAATTCAATACAATGCACTGTATAGGTATATAGGCAAATTGTTTTACTTTCGATAAATGTGCCCTACATGAAAAAAGTCTTCTACATTTTATTCTGGTACATAAGAACGAGAAGGAAAATTTTATATGTATTTGATTAAAACGTGAAGCCAAACATAAGGCAAACATTGATTAAGCTAAAATAACTAATTTAGTAATCAATTAAATGTCATGTCAAAGGAGAAATGTATTTGGTACAAGTAGAACAAAGTTCAATGTATGCCCAACTTAGAAAAAAGAGAAATGAGGCCAATTTCTCATTCTCCACAACACAAAATTTCCTGCATTATCAGAGCATAACCTTGATTGTATTATATAACAGCATTATATTTCCCAGATTTAAGACAATACTTCGATAATAACAGATGAATAAATAATACTCATTTATAAGTATGTGGAATGTATGTATGTTGGATATATTTAATTATCGATCAGACTATAAGCAAGTTTACTAACCTTGTCCATGTAATAATCCCGTTTATGCATCGTTTTTGTACTTAGTATTTACGCCTGTAGATGAGTTTTAACTTTATAAATATTATCCTACTCTTAAATCGTCACTGCGTTCACGTTTAGTTTTATGAGAACTCTCGCTTTCATGGGAATTTAAATAGCTACTAGAATAGGTGAGTTCCCTTCTCCTCTAGCTGCAAATACTCCAATTTCACAGCAATATTTTCATTTTAATCACAAACACTTTACGCCAAGTTACGCACGGCGTATTACACGTTGTTGATGCTTCACAAACTGATAAAATTGTCCACTTATTTCTATTTACTGCCTTGAATAAGTTGTTCCTAGGCTGCGAATAGAATTTTCCTTTCAACAGTACAGTTGAATACTAAATTAAACAATAAGCCGCATTAGTACATTACATAATTTTTATGAAATTCAGGGACATGGAGAAACGTTAAAATATAAAAAAAACATGTTCAATTTCTAATAAACGATTTTAATCCAAAATAGGCAATATACCATCGCATCATGTGTATAATTAAAATAAAAGTATTTCTACGCCACAACCTTTAGATATTTTATTAAAGCAATTTATAAAAGACCTATAAAATATTTTCAACATACTATAATTATGTAATTCCAGTAAAGCAATATTAACAATTCCGCCACCGGTAAATTCAAAACAATTTCATGTGTAAATGCAAGTAACAAATATGAGTTGTTCATGATTAACTGCGGTTAGCTTTGATAAAGTTAATCAAACCATTCGTTGACGAATCGTGCGTGGTGATAACACCGGAGGCAGCCAATTCCGGTTCGATATTCTTCGCAAGTTGTTTGCCCAATTCCACGCCCCACTGATCGAAAGAGTTGATATTCCAAATAATGCCTTGAGTGAAGATTTTTTGCTCGTACATGGCTAAGAAAGGAAATTAATTTTACAAAAAACGATTACAAATATAAAAAAAGGAAAATTACCAATTATGGCGCCCAAAACAAACGGTGTGATCTTCTTCACCAAAATGCTGTTAGTTGGCCGATTGCCTTCGAAAACTTTATGAGGCAAAATTTTCCGTATCTCTTCATCATTCAATCCAGCTGCTTTCAGCTCACGTTTAGCTTCCTCAGCTGTTTTGCCTTTCATTAAAGCCTCTGTTTGGGCAAGGTAATTGCAGAGCAAAATCTGGTGATGGACACCTCCCTGGATGGGGTTGTGGGTTTCAACCGGAGCAATAAAATCGGCAGGGATTAATCGGGTGCCCTGATGAATCAACTGATAGAATGCATGCTGGCCGTTTGTTCCGGGCTCACCCCAGACAATCGGACCAGTGCTGCATGCAACACGGCAGCCATCGCGTGTGATATACTTGCCGTTGCTCTCCATGTCGCCCTGCTGGAAGTACGCTGCAAAACGATGCAGATATTGATCGTATGGAAGCAAAGCGTGGGTTTCGCATCCGTAGAAATTTGAGTACCATATACCCAACAATGCCAGAATAATTGGAGCCTAAAGTTTTATAAATTATTAACATTTGGAGTAACAAATTAATTCATATTCTTACATTCTTCTCCAAAGGGGCTGCCTTAAAATGAGTATCCATGAAATGAGCACCTTCCAATAACTGCGTATAGTTTTCAAATCCAATTTTCAAGCAAATTGATAAACCAATTGCACTCCATAGTGAATAACGACCACCTACCCAATCCCAGAATTGGAACATGTTTGCTGGGTCAATACCAAATTCTTTCACTTTCGCTTCGTTTGTAGACAAAGCTACAAAATGCTTACTCACAGCTTTCTCCTATCCAAACCAGTTATTATCAATAAATTATCAACATTTGGTAGTAATTTTGTCAAACGTACATTTTTAGCACTTGCCAAGAACCATTGTTTCGCTGATGTGGCATTGGTAACCGTTTCCTGAGTTGTAAACGTCTTGGAAGCAATTATAAATAAGCACGTTTCCGGTGAGACTTTCTTGAGTACTTCAGCAAGATGTGTTCCATCAACGTTCGAAACAAAATGTAGGTTTAAACCTTGAGAATATGGTGTTAAGGCATCTGACACCATCCATGGACCAAGATCTGATCCTCCAATGCCAATGTTTACAATGTCAGTGATGGATTTGCCAGTATATCTGAAAATATTTAGTGTGGATAGAAGCTATGTAAAGTTGGTCCCTAAATACCCTTTCCATTTGCCACAAATAACATCTTGACTGAATGATTTCATATGCTCCAACTCTGCATTCACAGCCAGCATCACATTCTTTCCATCGACCACGATAGGATCATTAGATCGGTTTCTGAGGGCAATATGCAACACAGCCCTGTCTTCAGTGAAATTAATCTTTTCACCACTCATCATCCTATCTCTAAACTCTTCCACTCTCCTGGATTTTACCAATTTAAACAATTTCTCCATGACGGTCTCCGTAATCCTGTTCTTGGAATAATCCAGTAAAATATCTCCATCCTTTGGTGTTCGAATTATCAAACTATAACAATTCCATATTAACTAATAGTTAAGTTAATTTGAAAGTTTCAAAGTTGAATCAAGATCAAATGAAGGTCATTTGTAAAATGAATGTAAGGCATGTGTTGCAATTTGCAGTGAAGTGCAGCTGACTGAAACGTACCTGAATTTTTTGAAGCGATCTGCGTCGTTGTCGAATAAGTCACGAATTACCAAATTTTTCCCGCATTGCTGGTGATATTCGGCAATTTCTCGCCAAGCCTCATCGTTCGTTATGCTGTTAGGATCCATGCTCGTTTCGGTCACCTCTACGTTTGTATCGACGGATGAAGGACACTTGCATTTACTGCTCAAATTTGAAATGAGGCTTACGAGCCGGGGGAAGTAAAAATGTAGAGGAGGTAAGCTGATCGTAAACTTACATCGTTGGAATGACCTTACATGTTTGGTCGGCGTATGGGGAATACCTGATCTTATCATCTGCACAAAAATTGTCAATGGATTCGTCGGATGAATTTTGATACATTTTTTACAATTTGTGCTGCAACAACGTTGCATTAAAATCCATGGATGTTTATTTACATACATGCATTTTCATACAATTTTGACAGTTTTATGATGTTTTTTTCATATTAATGTTTTTGTATCTGAGCGACATCTATGAATCAGATATATTTCATTGCGGTTTCATATTTTACGAAGATATATACACTTACGAGTGGCAATCATGAGTTTCGTTTAGAGTGGTACAATTAATTCAGTTTATTGATTGATTGTGTTTATTTAAAAACAAAACAGTTCATAGTTTATTTTCAAATAAAAATGAATGCGGATATTTCTCACGCACAAGGGTAAATCAGTAAAATAAATAGAATTGGGGGAATTGTTTCAATTATAGTATGCGTCACCCCTGTTCGTAAAGGAACTAAATGTATTTGGTGGCAATTTAAATTATGAAACCGGGACCCAATTTTTAGCAGTACTCACAGTATTGAAGATAAAATAAGAGAAAATAAGTGAATAGGTGTGCCACCTGTACCTTAGCGTTCTCGTATACTTGAAAATCTTTGTTGATCGTGTAGCATAGTCATAGACTTCCGTTGGTACGCCATCTGTACTGAGCTTTAGTAGCTAAAAAACTGTAACCAACCCTACCTACTCGTGCTTGTTGCATTACTTATATACCCTCCTAAAAGGTCTACCACTTAATCACCGCCACAGATCATATGATCACCGCTATTGACGTATATTTTCTACTACATCCCGTGCAATGAGAGTAGTCCATAGATTATCTATGGAGTAGTCTAACCGTTCGACGAATGTGTGTGATAACGTTAAACACAGCCGAACATAGGTGGCGTCGCTATGTACGTTTATTCTCTACTAAAATTCATGACTTTAGAATAGCCGAAACAACTGTGTGATTATCTCTAAGATACGTTTCACAACAACGCCAACTGTGCATCAACACAGGCGCGATTACTACAATTTTACGTATTGTTGATAGTGGAAAAAATAACGATCACAACAATATATCTCTAGTTCTAGTATATCGCCAAAGATTACAGAATGTCCAAGGAAACTCCACAAATAAAACTAATAAATCATCAGAATGTATGTATTTAGAAACAAAAATTAGTACATAGTAAAAAGAAACAGAATGTGACATCTAAATATATTCATTTCCTGACTTCTTCTCTTCGGCATATTTGTAGTGCAAAGCCATGCTATCATTATTATCAATATGCACCCAACCATCTTTGGTCATGTGATAAACACGCACAATACCACCAGAATATGCATCACGATGCGTAGCATGATAAATGGCTCTGCGTCCTAAGTCATGTGCCTCATCGTCAGTCAAATCCCATTTATAACCCGAATCTAAGACGCCAAACGCGTAAATAGATCCAGAGCCAACTGAGAAGACTTTCCCTGGAGTCCTGGTGCCCTCAGAATCCAAATAGTAGAGTTGAGGTCCCTATTTAATTAAAATGTGTTGAAAATGCATTAATGGTTCCGTTTTGTTTCATACCCTTTTATCCCAACCAGCAAGCATCATTCCCATGGACAACCCCATTCCTTTGTAGTTATAGACCATGTTGGCCATCAATTTGGACGCAGCAGCAACGGAAATTCGCTCTCGATTCCTCAGCTCGTACATTCGGCATTGTTTTGACAGAACTCTGTCCCAATATACGCAATCAGCGGCGCCTCCAGCCAAGGTACCAAGCAAAAACTGGTTAATTTCAACGATTTTCTTCATGCTTTGAGAGCCAATGAATGAACCAGCAGTGGCACGCGAATCCACAGAGAGTACAACACCACCTTGATATTGAAAACCAAGTGTAGTTGTACCATGGTCGAATTGGATCTTGATTTCTTTGCCTGCTTCATCGACACCGAAGTTTGACAGTGCTGTTGCTGGCTGCAAGATTTCAGTAATTGCAGTATACTTATGAGTAATTAAGAAATAGTGCAATGTATTATAAGATAATTAAGCTGGTCGCTGAAGATATATTAGCGTGTTTGAAAACAGTGATTACTTACATTGTTGAATGGTGGTGAGGCCAGCACTGTGTTCTGGCAAAAATTGCTGCTCATTTGAATTACATCGTTCTCGAAGAAATCATCCTTCGTTTGGGTATCAAACTCGTTCAAACCACACACTTCAGCCAAAGCCATTTTTCACGTTTATTGAACTCCCGGCGTCTACAAAATGACACTGCCAAAAACAATCGCTGAGTAAGTGGACATAACCTTAAAATCCAAATATACGTCGATAAAGTAGGTTGCTAGAGTTGCTATGAATCAAACAGTCATCTAGCGGCCATTGGCAGTTACAACAACTGAAGTTTTCTTTTTAAATGAGTTAAATCCAATACTACATCAAATATTCTTTATTTTAATCTATCAGCAATTTACTATAAATAGAGTAGAATTTTGTGTTCAAATATCTAATCTTAAATCTGATAAATAAATAAATGGCAGATTGATAACCGTGGAGGCGCTGCTGTCGGTTTCTGCTTACATTTTTAAAATTTAGAATTAGAATATGCACTTGATATCTGACAATTTGCTATTTACTGATATTTTTAGATATTGGTGGCATTATTGTGTTATTTCGTACTACTTTCATTGTGCGGAAGCATATATCCATATTCTACATGCATTTCACCGTCAATTTTGCCCATTGATTAGACTTGGACTGTGTAACGATAAGTCATATCAGAGGAAAGTATTTCTTCGAAGAATTTGATACCGTGTGCGTGGACAATTCGACTATGCACATTTCCTTCATTAAAAAGAATTTGCTTAAAGTAGTTGCAATAAATAAATATTCATATTGTTTTATTGTTGTTCTAAAATATGTCTAAATCTACATATCATAGAATTCCCATGCATGGGAATTTCCTTATTAAATATATTTTGATTTATAATTTTGTTCATTAATATATAAATTTACCGCTAAAGGTTGGGTAATAATTAAGAAATATATCATGTGAAGAAACGTGATTTC
Source organism: Weissflogia rhopalogaster (assembly GCA_019419845.2). Taxonomy (NCBI): domain Eukaryota; kingdom Metazoa; phylum Arthropoda; class Insecta; order Coleoptera; family Staphylinidae; genus Weissflogia; species Weissflogia rhopalogaster. The sequence continues at coordinate 595,842 of WSZQ02000004.1, read as the reverse complement.
AAAAAAAAGGTTTTTCCATTTTTCATATCCCGTCTCTCTGGAATAACAAATTACGCACCAATCAACATGAACATTTCCTTAAACTCCTGGGACTGTTTTTCATTTGATTACTTCATAAGAGGTCATCTTAAATAGTATAAACAACAAATATTAGGTTTCTATATCATATGATCAATTGTGTGTTTAGAGTCGTCAAAAACACGTCCGGGATTCCGTACATGGTACTTTCCGTCTGCCCAGCGAACCCCGGACATTTTAAAATCTCTTTAAAGAAAGCTTTTGACAACTGTTAGAGAATGCCGCTACGCAATTTCAATAGTGTTTGAGAACATTAAGTTGATGTTAATTAGAAAGAAGTTTCCGTGAAATTGCAAGATCTCGCTAAATTCAAAGATATATTGAAATCTATTAATAAAAAATAGTTATTAAAATTATTTATAATCTCAGTTTTTCACGATAAGTTTTGAAAATTTAGTTACTGATTCGTTAACAATTTCCTAGTGATATCTAAAACCTTCCATTCAAGTATTTTTTTAAATCGGAAGATTTTTGAGAGACCAAGGCATGCATTGATACTTTGAGCCCTAGAATATAAAAATTTAAATACTATCAAGTTGTTAAGTATAAGGTTTGATTCGAAAAACAATAAAATAACGTCAGACTCTTTTGTTATCATCTATCCATAAAGGAGTAAACATTTTAGACGTTGATTTTAAATGTTTTGTTTGTCTAGATAAACACATCATTTTGGCCGTTGTTATCACAACAATGTTACATTTATCTTGTTTTTATTATTTTCCTCACGGACTTGAATATTTCGTGTATGTTTTTTGGAAAGCGCTGGAATTTATGGGAATGTTTGTAGAAAAGGTACCTGTAATCGATCAAATGTTAAACGAGAAGTTTTACAAATTTATGCAGGAAAGTTTCTCGACTGCCTGAAGAGGCAAGACTGTCATAAGGAAAACATAGAAGAGAAATGCACATTCGTACAAGACACATATGAACGGATCGCAGATAGAGTGAGGAAGGTTGTATGCATATTGTATAACGTAATCAGTAGGGTGTGCATATGAGATTTCACATTCTCAGAGCCGCAAGGGCGAAAAAATAGCACCGAACTGGAAAACAAAGGGAAAAACCAGAAATGATGAGGTGAATAGATACAGCCCTCTCTTTCTTGCTCAATTTTAAATATAGCCACAATCAACTCTTCTACACACTCGTCAATAATAAAATTCGCAGAACATTCCTAAGCGCGTTTCATCTCCTCTCATTCTTACTGCAGAAGGCAAACACTGAAAATTTTATGAAAACGATGGAAATTGTAAAACTACATTTTGTACGCTCAAAATTAGAATTTCTTATTACATTGACTACGTCTGTTTGAAATTCGTTCGCTATAAAAATATAAGAATGCTTACAAATGTTGTCAAATGAAGGAATTTAAACATAAACGTAGAACGTTTTTACAATTTCAGTTTGTAAAGCAATTACTATTTAAATTTATAAATATAATAAGACTGTATACAGTTTAAACGAGGAAATTAGAGGAAATTGAGACAGTCGCTTCGCTAATAAGGAAGTTGTTGCTCAACGTCGTTTCGGCGCTGAAAGAAAAGTTGCGGTAATTACGCATTGCCAATTTCTGCTCTCTCACTTCCAGTTCTAGAGAAATTCTCAAATATTTACCCTCATAATGTAAGCAGAGGTTTAAATAATATTTGCACCAACTTTCGGCAATTGAATATCATTACAAATTTCTACAATATCAACAATTTCATTTGTATAAATAAAATATGAATAAAATTCATAGTAAAAATGTTCAATCAGAATTTCTTTACAGCGTTAATCGATCCTTAAATTACATTTTCATCTCTTGTGCACAATATCACCGAACTACCCAGAATACCAATATTCATAAATTTTAATTGCATCAACAAGTTAATTAAAACTCTGTTTATTTTCATGGTTAACATTAATTTAGTGACATGATTTACTGACAATGAGAATTCATACATCGTTCTAGATTTAGTTTTAGACCCAATTATAATTCATTATTCTTCTACGATTGTACAATGTTGTATTATCAGTGCAAAATTGAATTTCAGCTGATATAGAAAAAAATTGTCCAATTTTTCAGGCATTCATGAGAAATATACAGTTTTGAAAAGGACAAATTATCACTTGAGCAAGCGACTATTGTTTCTAGTGAAAAATGGCAACTCTCAAACTGTCGCGAACAAATTGGTTTAATTTTATCGGATGTATTATTTAATAATCGATTTTCCAAGACCTAAGAAAGGGAGCTACACGCCCAGCGAAGTATAATCCATTCAAAAGCTAAACTTTCATAAGAATGGAGCAATTTATTCAAAGAAGTTTTACTCCTTAAGCAGCGATTCTATGGTGCATAAAGTCTCATAAAAATCATGTGATATTACATGGATCCTATGCAAAAATGTTAAATCCCAAACTTTTGACAGGACCTGTATAGTTTCGTCACAATACTACCTTAATATATTCTTCAAAACAGCAAAAAACATCATTATCGTTCGAATTTAGAGTAACGTCTGGCATTTAAGCTGGTGTCATGTGTTTTGAATAAAAAGTTTCGAATATGTTCCAACAACATGCTCGTGATAAAAAATCGCTGTCGGAAGCATCTTTCTCCAATAATTAGAATAAAGTTCTCAAAACATTTTCCTCTCTTTTTCTTGCTTGCTTCCACGCAACCGATATTAAATAATGGCCGGCCATACGTTTTCGACACGAACAGCTCGAGCACCAAAACAATAACACCGTTTGGCGGCGGCCGCGGTATGGTTTATAGTGGAGGCGGTTGCGAGGTCTTGCCGGTGGTTTTGGGCCGTGTCCGGTCCCGCGCGACAGCCAAAACTTTTAAGCGTTATGATGCCATACTTAGTTATCACAGTTCTTCCCCTGTTTTAGATACGGCACATTAAATCCAGAAACTTTGCGCGCTCCCGAATGATATAATCTTGCCGTGGATTCCAAGACTTACGTGCTCTTTTTTTGCTGGTGTCTATTTCTTGCAACCGAAAGCGGGAAACACTAGTTTTTCCTCCGGGTGCCTAAACAGCACTTTCGTGGGTTTTGCTTTCCGGGCGTCAATCCGCAATTGTTTGGAACCGCTACGGGATGCGCTTCACTTAGTTTCACTCAGCGAGGAAATACGAACATTGACGAAGCGTTTAAGAGTTCTTTTACGCCGTTTGTTAAATTGCTTTTTTTTCTAATTATTTGTATTTACTGTTACCTTTTTCTGGGTTTTATTTGATTTAGTCTGGCATTTACCAATGGACATTTGATTTGATTAATTAGTTGCCGTATGAGTAGATCTTCGTATCTAACGATGAGATAAGGCGAAGAGTGGAAGTAACATCTTTCCAGAAAAGTTTAGCATAGAATAATTTAAGAAACAAGTGCCGCATGCTTATGAAGTTAGGACCAATTGGATAATGTGAAGTCAACGGGTAAAATAATTAAATTATGCCAATATACTATAGTTCAGTCGAGATAAAAGCGGTAGGATTTCGGATGCCGCTATAAGGAATAAATAAGTGTTAGAAGTAAGAGAAAGGTGATTAGGTATCACCAGGTTGAATCCCCAGGAAGGAGACGATCTCTTGGAAGGCTATGATAACGCTGTTACGGTAACTTCAACGAGCTGAACGAAATGGACCAAACCTAATAATATTATATAATATAATAGTATTTGAGAAGAAGAAGACGAATCCTGATTTCGATGATATACGATAAAATAATAGTTAGGTTATCTGTATCCTAAATTTATGTTCCAATGAAAATAATTGAATGAGATTATTACATTAAATGAAAATACGTTTAATATATTGATCAAGCAATTTTCCTTTCAGCTTTCAGTGGCTATTGAAAACTATAGAAAAGTCTTTTGGATTCTTGGCAAGTTGCGAGCTGTACGCCATATCGCGCGAAGGAAATTAATTAAAATGTCAGATTCTTATACGAGCACGGTGGAATTAGCAGAAACTTAGGTTCGAGCATAACATCTGCTTGACTATTATAAAGTTTTGAGATTTTCCTTGGCGGGCGGCTGGGCGTCGAGAGTAGTTATGTACATGTAAGCGCAAAATTAATAAATAGTTGAGTTAAAAGTTCGACACCAAAAAGTGCCGCTACAACGCCTTAGTTTACATACAAATGAAGCTAAATACCCCGAAAAGTAAATTTTGATACGGTAACTAATTTTCCCCGCTGGTTATTTAATACTTGTGCCAAGCGAAAATACTGTGGATGCCGTCGTTGTTTGGAAAACAATAAATTTCCTGTCGAAGAAAAGGTCGAGGTCCTTAGCTTCGGAAAATTGTTTTAATAGCGTAACTTTTATTCGACGGTAATGAGAGTGCAAAAAGAACGGGGGCCCAATTCATCACGTAGCAACACCAGGTTGAAACTCGCGTTTCGCACGACTGCCGATGGACGCCACGGACCTATCGAAATGATAAACAGTGATCGATCAGCCAGACAGACGTCTTTTTCACCTGCGTACGGTATTGAACTGCGTTCGCTGAGCTCGGCCATTAAGTGTTCCTCACAGAAAGTTGTCGGGAACCACGTGCCCGCCGAGCGAGTAGATCGACGGGAAAACCGAGAGGGCGATTGTTGCACACCCGGTATCGACGCCCGCAGTTAATGATTCATCACACAAGCGTGTGCTTGTGGCGTCGTATCTAACGTTGTTATGGTTTTTTGTTTCCGGTGCGTCCGGTGATGTCGGTACTGTCGGCTCGCTGATAAAATGCTGCCGACGCCCGTGAATCTTTAAATAAATGACTAAACAAAAGCGTGGAACTCGCCTTGCACGGCATGCCTTATCTGGTTACGGCGAATTCTACGCGCTCTTATTTGTAAAATTCGAGGCAGCAGCGCCAATGGATGCTGCGTTGGGGAGAAACAAATATTCTTGATGGTTTTCGACTAGGCACTAAACGCAACCCAAATATGTTAAGTGATGGATGTATTCGGCACACGTTTGTCGAGTTCCAACGACGGTGTCGTCGGGCTTGGAGTACTGCAATCCTCCAGAGTGTAAGAAGCAGGATAGATCCGGACTAATCCCGCAAGGATGGAAAGCAGGGCGTGCGCCCCCTAGCTACCAGCTCGCCGCTCCCATCGCCTGGCACTTTTCGGATGTTTGGGTTAACGCCAGGCTGACACCACGCTTCTTTCATAAATACGTGGAGGACTTTTCAATATTTAAACGCAAGAGTTGCTACATCACAGCGTGACACGCATCGGAAGGAGTAAGCTCCTAGAGATATACTTGCAAAGACAGCTCAAGCACTTACTTTTTAAATTGACGCATCTGTTAGGTCTTAAGTTGCAGTAAATTTCATATTAAATTGGTGAAATCATAAAAATTAATATTGGATCCAATCTCACGCCGTTTACTGCGGCAAAATTCATCAACTTGGAATTTCCCAAATGCAGGTACATATGTTCATACGCTACAAAATCCTTGTATTGACTGACTTGTTTGATTAATTTTGAATTATCTTTCATAACGGAGTGTCTACAGTCTTTGATACGTTTGACAACGGCTGACTTATAAAAGCGACTGAAAGTGTAATGAGCGGTACGATCTTCTCGTTTTCTCTGCCGTACATTTTTGTTACAACCAACAAAATTGCTACTTTACATCGTTAGCCATCCAATTGAACAACTTCTATATTGAGAGTATTGTTGTTCTTATTTGATATTTTATATCTCCTTTAGTTTAACAATTTCTAGATAATATGTTTGTCGTACCCATTTGCTTATGTTTTTTATTCGCTATCTTTGGAAAACTTAAGAGTTTATGAATGTAACAAAAAAACGAAAGTATTTTTCGTTCTCAAATTCAACGGTGAATCCTTTTTTGAAGGGAACCGAATCTTTAGTATATTCAGGAAATTATACACAATTTTCGGAAAATATCCTAACGATTCTATGGAGGATTCAAGATGGCTCATGAATAAATCTGCAATAAAGGGCGAAATACAATTTCTCATGGCTACGCCTTTTGTTTGTAGATAAAATTCATCACTGAATTGAAAATAATTCTCTCCTAAACATAATTGGGTCACAGAGAGAGAAGGTCACTTAGTCACTAAGGGTGTTTCTAGTATACCTAATGTTACATCTGTCGGAATACTTGGAAAAGGGAACTAACATCAATCTTGATTTTATTAATAAAATCTAAATAATTTTTAATGGATTTCCGGGAAATTATAAACGTTTAAATTCATTGTTTATCCACCGATTGGATTTGAAATGGATTTGAATTGGTGAATTTTCGTGCGTTGCCATTGGAGAAATTTTTTTTAAAGAATGCACGATTTACACTATTTTTGAAGAAAATGCGATTTATTCATGTTTCTTAATGAAACATTTCATAAATAAGAAAATATAGTTATTATAATAGGAAATGAACTGGAATTGTAAACCCTACTAATCATATACATTTATTCGAGTATTTCATTGTTTACATATTAATATTTCTATGAGCAAAATTTTAGTAGACCATAGTAGATAAAACATATCCGCAATAATATTCACTAGACCACAATGACTTGTTGAGGTTACGGACAAGTCGTGCGGGTGTGGAGTGAATACCGCACCCGCACAAAAAAGGTCTAATATGGTTAGCATGTAGTTTGGGTTCGCTGTACGATGTCACCGCCACCAACGACGCAGTTAATAATACACACAAACAATATTCATGAGAATGTCCTGCATTCATGCAGCTCGCTACCACTATGAGCCCGCCGCTGCCGCCACGCCACGGCGATGCCACCGCTGTCGTTGGCCACTTTTTCCACCGCTAATAATTTAGGTCCACACACCATTCTTCTACCGTAAGCGAAATAAAGATAAAAAGTGCAACCAGTGTAGCGTTCGTTATTATTTCTATAAAATTTACGCCAGGTAATATTTCGTTGAAATATGAAAAATTTAATGTAACTTTCAGGAGTGTCATCGCGACAATGTAGGAAAGTACAACGCGTTGGCATGCGCGCGCCCATAGCGTGGAAATTTATAGGAGAATTTATATTTTTGGTGTGCGGAGTTCAAAAGAGTTTGCGCAGGAAAAATTTCGCTTCAGAAAAATTCCAAGTTGACTGCAAGTAATTTTATTCTACTTTTGCACACACGGCACACACATTCACATTGCACTTATGCGCGACAATAATAATCGAGTTTAACTCGGTAAAAGTATAATATTTTTGTGCAACAACATTCACGAGACTGAGTACAGTGGCACCCAAACGCAACTTATTTATGTTTTTTGTTATTATTGTTGCGCCCTGCATTTTGTACTTTTGCGCCTAATTCATTTACAATGTGAAATCATGGCGCTGCGCTGACGTTGCCGTTGTTTGCGGTTTTAATTACTGCCAGTTCTTTTTTGTTCTTCGCGTTTTTTTAAAGCTTTCATTCCTTTAGAAATAGGAAACTGTCAGTGCTGCGGACGCGGAATTAAACGAATTTCATTAATAGAAAAACTGCTTGGCGATGCACAAAGCGCATGATGATTACTGGTATTCATGTAGATTACTTTCACAAGCGTGGAAAGTGCTACGAGTATGAAAATGCTCACATAAATGTGTACTTACCCAGTTAAGTGAACAAATTTCCATTTCCGGCTGTTGTTGTAGCTGCCATCAAGAGCGTGTGCGTGTACACCGGCTGGTTTTTCGATTTTAATTTTTATTCAGACTTACAATACATGTATGAGTGCTTCCTCGACGAGTATTAAAATACTTGCTAAACAATTTCCATCAACACAGAATAAAAGGCCGTATAAAATCTGAATGCTGACATTTTGTTCTGTTATAATGCTTGTGTTAATTATTTTTATGTAGAGTATAATATCACTATAAAATTATTTCTATAGTTTTAGCATTGTTACAGCATTATTTTCAGTGTAGTACGTTTAATCGGAATGTTCGCAATTTAAATTTTTAATTTAGAGAACAATAAGAGCATATTTTAGGATCATACTAGTCGCGGATCGATAATTTGAAATTTAATCACCAGACGTTTTGGAAAATGCCGGCTAAACTAATAAGGAAAATAACAGTTTCTTACGGGAAAATTAAAGAGGCGGAGTTGCTGTTTCTAATAATATCAATCCAAAATCTGCCAGATTTCTCATAACGTCGCTACAGTGTTTCAAAATAGACAAATTTTGAGAAATGATCTGGAACATATTTTGCCAAATTGCTTTTTCGGATTAAATTATTCTTAAATATGTGAGACTTCTAACAAGGGAGCTATATAAAATTACCAAAAACAAGTTCTGAAAAATGTCATTTTCCGGTTAAACTAATAAAGGTAGTAACTTTTCTAAAAGTGAAATAAAATTTAAGCAGATATTTCTTCCAATAGCATCATTCTTAAATATGTGTGACTTCTGACAAAGCAAAAAAGACATTCTTTCGATATTATCACAAAACAAGTTTTGAAAAATTATATTTCCTTTTAAACTAATGTCTTAAGTAAACTTATCTTAACGTAAAATGGTACAAGGGGAGTTGTTGCTTCGAATAACATCGTTCCTAACTAGTGAATTTCTAAGAAGGGACACATTTCCGAAATTATGAAAAATAACTTTTGAAAAATTCCATTTTCCGGCTGAATTAGTGAAGCAAGTAAAATTAGCTTAACGTGAAATAAAATTTAAAATTATACTGCGCTCTATATTATTATTCCCAATTCTGTGTGATTTCAAACAAGGACTCTACAGTTTTCCAAAATAAATCCTTTTCGAAATTATCAAAAACATGTTTAAAAAATTCCATTTTCTGCTTAAACTTTTCTTAATCTAAAATGAAAATTAATTCAAGTATATCTCTATTTAGCAGTGTTAATACAGAAAACGAAACAGATCCTGAAAATTAATACAAAACCATAAATAAATACCCAATGAGACATTCTATGGGTTAGCGTAATGTACATTTTGGCGGGCAATTTCCAGTAAGTGTGTATTTGTGTGTGGTTTTGAGCAGAAACAAATTAGAAAGACATAAATTCTGCGCAGCGTTGTTAAAAAGAAAGCGCCCTGTGGTGGTCGGGCCCGCCTACATTTTTCAGCAGCCACCCGCACCTTCGGCCCTTGCGGCGGCGTTCGCTTGCAGCTGGAAAGCACCTACATCCTGTGGATTACAGATTTAATTTATATCCCGCTGTTACGAAACGGTACCTCTTTCCATAGCGCCCCTCTCAGCATCCCGGCGACTCTACCATCAGCGGCGTAACCACCAGTGGTCTGACGATGGCACGTGCGCTTGTTTGTGTTCGGCTGCATCCCACCAACCCCCACGACGCTATTCCCGGATTAGGTATTATTTTTCTCGCTTTACGCTCGCCAGCTTCGAAAATGTACTGCGCAATTATTGTTTATAGTAATTCCATGTGGGGGTTTTCCTATAAATTACATTCGTCATATTCTTTTTTTATATTCACAGACAAAACAGGTGCAAATAATATATGTAAAATTCATGCTAATTTACAAATTATTTATTGCCCTAATAAAAACTGTTATTTTTCACATTTCCACATTTTCAATTATATAATCCACAATGTTGCACATTTCGTAATTGATTGGATATAATATATAATAATATTAAATTAGATAATTTGTTTTTTATATGTATGTAACATTAAATAACATTTTTTACAATTCCTTCATAAACTTCCTTAAGTTATTATTAGATAGTATTACATAAATATATGTATCCATATTTTAATGCTTTTTACAAAAATAATTCGACACTAAACTAAACATGAATTTTGCTACTCGTACGTTCGTGTTAAGTGTTTTCGCGTGGTTTATCAGAGTTGAAATTATGATACATTTATTCGCTTATACTCATAACGTGGGTGATGTGGAGCGTAATAAAAGTTGCACACCATTTCGGCGTTCACGCATTACAATGTTAACATATGATATAGGTTTTGATGTTGCTTAAATGCTTGTTTTTGGCGACAATTGAGCAATTCAGGTGTATACTGACAGAAGCGATGTTCCTGGAAATTCGTGCCTGGCTAGAATACTGTGCCTACTATATTTGCCGGCAGATAGAAACTTTTCGACGAACGCTACGTTCGTTTCGATTTTGATTGATTAGCCATTTGACATCCCAACTCTTCACTCAACATAGAACAACATAGAACATCACACAGAGCACAGATAGAACGCGCGGCTTCATGGCAACGGAAGTAAATTAATCGCATGTTTAATTATCAAGAACGAAATCTATTGAACGAAATTGAAGTGACAAAGGTGACAAAAAAAGTTCCTCAACGTTTAACCAGCAGCGGGCGAACACCCCTGAAGCTCTTGCACTCGCTTTTTTTCATGACTATGACAGTGGTGACGGTAGTGATGGCGGTGATGTCTCTGGGCGAAGAAAATTGGCGAAATAAAACTTTTCGCTTCCTTTCGTGCGCACGGCTTCGAATTATTAAGAGGCAAACGGCGCGCGGTGGATGGAAGCAAGACGACTGCATGCACGAGTGTATACGTGAGAGCGTTAAGAGCCTCCACTGCTTCTAACTACGCCCGAGAATTATTGTCGGAAAGAAACTTTTGCGAGAGAAATAAGAAGAAGAATCGAGAGCCGAGAGAAAAACCTATCGAGTTCGAACTGAACCGGCGGATAGGCAACGGGGAAAAAAACTAAAATTAATTGTTGTATGTTTCAGCATATAGAATTCGTTTGAGGGAATGTTTGCTTTTTGTTTTTACACGGAAAAGATATATTTGGAATGGAATTGAACCAACATATCACCGAATGTATTTTTTTACAATAACATATATAAAATGAATGCGATCAATTAATTTAACGTTTTGTTTTAATTGATTATTATGTACCAGTTTTGGATTTGATTTTAATTTAATGCATCGTTAAAGTGATTATTCATAATGGCGCTGTAATTAGTTATTGGTTATGATCTCACTTTAATAAGGGCAATTGATGCTAAGTGGATTTGTTTCGAACTTTAGATCTCACCAATCAAGTACTTATACATCTGCATTTACAACATATTCAGACAACATATTCGACTAATAACAATCAACTGCACATTGCACTCGGGCCTTCATTTTATGACTTGAGTATTAAGGGATTTTTGTCTTGAACTTTGGGAAGGAATTTGATTTCATTTCAAATTAAACACATGTTGATTTAACACTCACTTAATGCAAATGTGTTTTGGGCATTAACAATAATCCTGTACAATTGCAACACATAACAATTAATATGGGTACTAATCCGTTTTACGGATATATCAATTAGCATAGTTGCCATTTCATGCATGTTTATATTTCACTTTGGAACTAATCACATTTTGATTAAAATTATTTTCTTTGTGGTTATAACGTATCAAAGCATAATTAATTGGTAATATTAATTACTCAAATTAATAAAACAAAACATTGCTAACAAGATTAAAATTGGCAACTCTGTTAAACGATGAATATCCTCATCTTATTGTTTATAACTCACTTTGATTTATCATTTATCTTACAATATATTTTAGTACAATCGAAATTAATTCCATGTAGTTTGTTGTATCATCTTAATGTGTAGTTATGTATAGTTAGTGGATTAGGTAAGAATAATAATATATTCTGCTACAGATGCTAACGTATGCATTTCCTGTCGTAATTTACGTGTACATTTTCTCTTAAACGACAAGTATTCATAATCCATCGAGTTATTTCTTTGTGTTGAATTACGTAGTTTCTGTTTTTTTTATAGGAGAATCGGTATTCGTTTAGAGTTACTTCATTGTTATCACCGTTTACAAAATACACACTATCACTGGTAGTCAGTTATTAAACATAAACTTTGTCCGATCATCCGTCATTTACACCAGGCGCCACCGAACTTTCATTTTGAAACGCCGTCCATCGTGCACAACACACACAGTTAACTAACTTATTTACGTGGAGGTTGGGGACGCTTCAAATCGGAGTTCTATTACCCGCTGAATGCTTAGCGAATTATCAGCTTGTAGACCATGTAGATGAGGATGTAATCGCAGAGATAGAGACGTATTTTTGATGCGCCCGAGAACTTGAAGGTATGTACTCCTATAAAAACATAAACAATTGCAATAAAAGTGTATAATCAGTTAAGGAAAAATTTAAAAGGAGAAGTTTAAATTACTACCATCATTACTAGGCGTTGTGGAGACCATGACAAGGGCCAGTAGTGGCGCCTCTTCAATTAACTCCGTCTGGGTGTCTTTTGAATAGAGATGAAACATTGTCGCGGTGCATTTGAGCTTCATCTTGCCGTTCTTGAAGAGGTCCTGCGCCGTTAACATGGAGATTGTCGATCGGACACTCTCCAATCCAGGAAGTGCATCATATCGATTTATTGATTCCTCAATGTTGACGGATTTCGGCAGAATCTACGCAAAAACACGGATTAATTGCAGTGGTAAAATAGACGTAGAGAGTTGTTTTATAGGGCTGTTGACTTTCCCAGCGCGATAATAAAATATGCCTTAATGACGTGCAAGTGAATTACTGTGCGTGCTGCCGACAGTAAGAAAAGACGTAAAACGTGATGTAGATTGAAGACATGGGAAAATGCATGTTTTGTGCAAACTGCGCTTTTATAGACTGTGACGTTTTGCGTTTATTGATGCTTCGGTCGAAGATGATGCGAGGTAGAGCATATCTTGATATTCGCCGCCATCGTTAGACCTTTTATGACCCAAAAAGTTGGTTAAATTCAAATAAAGTTCCCTATCAATATTGACTAAAATATGACGTCATCTAAACACCTCAAACTTTACCACAGATTGAAATATTAAGCGATTAATGTTATTACCGTAATTTTGAAATACTATGGTAATTAAATATTAACTTTAGCGAGGTAGAGGTGAAAGTTTGTCATAATTGAAGTTTAAATGCGCCCTCCGCGTGGAAATTACACACGGGCCATGGCCATTGTTATTGAAATTGGCCTGAAATTTATCCCCAAGTCCAAAGCTCCAGAGCATAGTCTTGCATCGTATTTGTGTTTGAATATTGCTGTAAATGTATACGTGCTTAGTCGACTTGGAGTTGCTCCAGCATAGATAGAATCAAATTGCGTTTATCTAGAGGGGCAACTTCATAGACAGTTATTGTCTAGCGTGGTCCTTGTGTTTATAGTTTTTGGTAATCCGAAAACAACCATGACGTGCATTACAGCCACTTGGACACCGCCCAATGTCGGTGCAACAAAACAGTTTGAATATACAAGATTAACTTGTGTATTGCTGCAGCAAATTTAAAGTTTTTTGCATCGTATAAATACCACTTGCTATAACAATTTTGAAGTTGATGAAATAACTTGGTAAGAATTCCATGAAATCCAATTCTACAGTTAAGCAACTCAGATCTTAATAATTATATTTGGTAAATGTCCTTTTTCAATAATATAAGTTAACTGATAAAGAAATTTAATACACTTTAAATATTTGAAAAAGAAAGACCGAAGGTTTCCTTTGGAATGTCCTACTTCGATAAGATCCGGGAAGCTGCACTGTAAGTTACGATAAAAATTTATTCGTCATCTGTCCTCCTAAAATTTATGAACTGTGAACTTTTTTGCGATAAACTAAGTTTTTGCAGTGGACGAAACCGCCTGCACGGGCCGGAGGGCGCGTAAACAATAAACTTTTTATTTATATCCGCCCGCTGCTCAAATCAATAAATTCAAATTGCACAATTCGTTTTTCTTTATCTCGGCAAATGGCTCCATGCGAGGAACGCCACTATCCGATACGCATACGCTTTGTCACAGGCGGCTGGCAAAACTTTAAATTTTACGTTTCTGTTTGTTGTTGCCCGTGCGCATTGACAGGCAAACTTTTCCAAACAAAATTTAATTTCAAACATTATTAGGGCCACCATTATCGTCACTTTAAATAATATTTGAATGTAATGATGGTAATAGCGGTTGAAGTTGTGTAATCGGCTTACGCTTACGCACGAATGCAAAACGTTGGCAGGAGGGGGATGCATCCGCCATTGCGCCACCTCGGATGCCAACGCCAGAGATTCACGCGGTGGCGGCAACCACGTATGATTATAAAGTCCACGTTTCATGCCCAGCCTTGTTGGGTATGTAAAGTCGCGGCGAAACAACACTTTTGATGTCCTGGTAATCTGCGCGCATTAAACAAACTTTATTCCAGGCCGCTTTCTGTTGCGCGCATCTGATTTTAACTATAGGTATAGTTTGCACGTTTTATGGGAAAGTTAGTTTCAAAAACATGAGAAGCAAATTTTATTATAATTCTGGTAATTTTTGTCGTTCTCTTTTCGGTTCTATAGCGTTTTAATACCTACCGAACACGTTAGCTTTCCCACAGCCCGATCGGGTCTCGCCGTACGTGAGTTAGCATATGAGGTTCTTCTACGGGAATGAGTTGCAGGCCCATTGCTCACAACCCTCCTCCTTATTCAGGACTTGGGAAAGTGTGGAGTGGGAGATATTACTTATAGCGACACCGGAAATCGAACCCGGGACGTTTGCGTTACAACGCCTGTGCGTAACCATTACACCACGCACTCCATCAATTTAGTTGTAATTGTAAAATTTATTTATATATTCCTGAAAATTTGTTTGTAAATTTATTTGTGAATTTATGCAGTTATGTGTATCTGCAAGAATAAGCCTATATCTATAGAGATAGAGTTTCCTGACAACATCGACTATATTAGTGTAGATACCAAAAAATCGAGGTTTTTATGTATCTAGAGGTAACATTAGAGGTGCGCACATGCAAATACTTAGGAGCAAGTATAGATATCAACTAATGCATATAATGAAGTCAAGCGATGTGCATATAAAGCAATAAAATTCAGAATATTTAAATTAACTAACAGACCAATCATAACCTATACTCCTCACACGAACTTAGAAACGATATTTTTGAAAGGAACGTACTCAGGAGGATTCTGGAAGCAATAACTGGCAATGGTGCATATCGAAGAAGAACCCTACAAGAACAGTAGTTCATCTCGACTGGAATATTTCAATGGGCAATACGGCTAGAGACAATATAAAACCCAAGTATTATTTCCCAATCACTTTCTCTTTATGTCTATGGACAATCTTGATGCCCAGAAAATGGTGCATATCAACATTTAAATATACAATATGAAATATCACTTTAAAGTCTTCTATGTTTTTACTTGTAATAGAGATATTCATAACGTTGACAACATAAAGTATAATTACTATATTCTGAATCAGGCTAATGTACTTATAGTGTACTAATAATTTACTTACATTAAAGGAGAAATTGGTATATTGTTACACGGATACACGCAAGCAACATTGGCTCATAATTAATAGTTTTACTAGAGCGACCAATGCGTGAGATGCGTCCGTTCACTCACACGAATCTAGTGTAAATTGGAAATCGTGAACCCAACCGAATTACCAATGCTGCGATTGCTTCTACCTCAGTCGGCCAACGCATGCACGCGATGCGCCACATCGTTCCGAAATAATCAGCGAGGCGCTAACTTTGCATGGAATGCTGTGGTGCCGCGATGTACGGGCCTCGTTAAACGTATGCCCCCAACGCACCAACAACAAACAAATCTATTTGCAGCTACAAATTGTATTTGGGCGAATCTACGGCTGATGTACGTCGAACATATCATGAATGCTTAACTCGGGTTTGTTGCTTAACTCGCAACAAGGTGTCGGTTGTTTTTATTTATAAAATCTGATAGTTTGAAAACATGTGGTAGCGAGATGTATGTCAACCACATCGATATCTCCTGTAATTGCGTTGGCGTTAATACAGCGTGTTGGGTTTATCTATTCGCAGTTAGTCCGGAACGTGCGAATCTGATTTGCTACCGAATCCCCTGAATACGCCCACGTGACTACCTATCACAGGATGAGCGAGTAAACCTTTGACCACCGTGGAAAATTTGATATGTACCATATTTCCCAACTGCTTTAAAAATGTCCTCTTTATTCCTAGTTTCAATCGAGGTGTATTATATATGATTGAAACGAAATTGATTTTAATTGTGGGAAAGAGTTTTTTTTTGGGTTGTTTGGCCGGTTGCCTCTCAGTTTCTCCCCCAGTGGACATTGGATTCGATACGATTCGTTTTGATTTTGACATATTTACGTTTGTCACAGTTGCGTGATTTATTGAGTGCAATCCGCCAATCCGAATAAATTAAAGTGCTAAATTGAATGCGCACTCCTGCGGAGGAAAGCAGGGGCTCACTCATGAAAATTCGCACTTGCACACATGCGCCAGCCGGAG
Source organism: Weissflogia rhopalogaster (assembly GCA_019419845.2). NCBI lineage: Eukaryota > Metazoa > Arthropoda > Insecta > Coleoptera > Staphylinidae > Weissflogia > Weissflogia rhopalogaster. The sequence continues at coordinate 579,492 of WSZQ02000004.1, read as the reverse complement.
CAAATGTGTACACAATCGAATATCATAAATCAGCGATTGAATATCGCGCAACGTGTGCCTTAACAGCGACAAACACCGCCGCCGCGCCACCACCGGTTGGGGAAAAAAGAATCGCGTAGCCGATTGAATGATCTCTGAGGCCTTTATTCCCTGGCATTGTGTGCACATCGCGACACAATATAACGAATAACCTTCGGACGTCGTTTCAATATCCGGAACAAAGTTGTGTTCATGCAGTAGATTAATTCTAAATAACGTTGATGAATTTCGTACATCAGTCCACATTGAGCCGTCACATACAATAGCAACATTAATTATGGACATATTCATAACTTACTCTGTACGTTACTCTAGTCTATGTGCTAAAATTGTTATACTCTGCAGAATTTGTTGTTTATAACGATTATGATTAGAATTATGGGGTGCATTTAGAAATCCAGAAGATACGAAAAATAAACTAGATAATTCTGCATTAAATTAATCCAAAATTGATCAGGTTAGTGCAATATTAATTGGTAAAATTCTAACAGAGTAAAATTGTAGAATGATATTTGAACTTTGAAATGTAATAAAATATAGCGATTTAGTCTATGTAACATATATTTGTTGAACACTGCAGAATTTATTGTAATGAATGAACTGAAAATTCAGTTAAGATTATTTGTATTCTGCTAATGCACCAGATTGTTCATAATGCTTATTACTGCATACAATGGCAACGCATGATCTCAAAGGTTTGTTTAACGAAAATTTTACATTGTGTATCAGTTTTTTTTGGATATCTGTTTAGAATATGTGAGTACTACAAGTTTTTGCAACTGTTTTTGTATTTAATATTATGGAAAAGTCAAGAGTTTGATGGCATTGTGATAATGTTTAGATACGAGTTGGTAAATATGTATCCAGTGTATTGATAGCAATGATGCTTTTTAAATCCGTTTAAACACATTTCAAAAATATCTACTTGAAAATGTGATACTTCAATAAGCACACATTTACAATTAAATTTAATTACATTTATTGACAAAAAACGGCATGCAAATTTGATGAGAGATTTTTATGTGCGATTTCAGCGAACGAGTTGAACTGGATTAGGGCTGGTTTTTTGTGCAAACAGGCAGTGTATATGTGAATGCCCAGTAAGAATTATTTGAAAAGCGTTCGCGCCTGTAATTTTTTCGATTACGCTTCGTCGAAGTGCGCGGTGCGCGTGTATGGGAATAACTTCTGCGGCGCTACAGAAATTCACCGTATTCAACGAACCGAAACCGTTTCGCGTTTCAGCGCTACAACACATCGTCTGTCTTTTTCGCGTTCCCAGGCCCGTCCACCAGCCGCACAAGAGGCCTTTCAATGAAATCAGTATTAATTTAAACTCGTGTAACGAAAAGGAATACAAGACGCGTACTATACGGCGCGGAAAAGTTGGCAAATAAATTAAATTAAAAAGCCGTAATAGCTAGCTGGCGGTGAGCGAAAAGTTGTCCCAATCTCATTCGCACGCCGTGCAAAAATCCACGAGCGCATTTATTGCAATGCCCGAATTCGTGTTCGACACAAGCGGGTAAACTCGTGTAATTAATCTTGTTCTGGTCGACCGCAGCACCGCCTGCAACTATTTATCGTTTATCTGCGTGCCATTAGTAATATTAATAAATACCGCCGTTCGACAGTCAAACGGATACCGAAAGCGGCAGCATCTTGCATTGATCATAGTCGAACGCTTGGTGCGCGGATATGCGAAGATATCCGTGTTGATATTAAGATTAATTAGCATGAAATTAATCATGAATACAAAGTGCATTGCGCACCTCCGGTGAGCGTTTGCGAGTGCATGTGATGCTCGTATCGCTGGCGATTTGCAATTGCCGTTAATTCGAGCCGGCAGCCGGCATGCCAACATTGCGGCGGCGGCGTGTTGGTGCCGAATGCCCCCAACGATTCCTCCAATGCATCTGGGCATTGGGGGATGCAAATGCAGGATATGAGCGGATGTGAGTGCGCGCCAGTGTGTGCATGCAACGAGCACATTTCTCCGGGAAATGGAACTTCGGCAATCACGTTACAATTATTACTTGTAATTATTATTTGCGTACGCTCTCTGCACATTGTTACTTCTCGCGAATAGTGTAGTATACTTGCAGCATGTTTGTCGTCATTTTCTAGGAGCACACCTAGAAATTATTTGTAATTACGTGTGCAGGGGAAATCAAATTTTGCAAACATTGACAACTGGCAAATGAAATACCCGAGAACACATGGGTTTTCGTCTATTGAAATTAATTTGAACATGACTCTATCTTGGGAAATATAAAACAGGTGTTAATAATAATTTATTTTCATTTTTTTTATTTTGATTTATTAAATATTAATGAAGCGGGTACCACACAGTGTGATTACTTTTCACACGCCACTTCGCACTCTTATCCACCCACACACACATACACACTAATTCAAACAATTAACTTCAATCATTCAACTTCACACATTACTCTACAGACATCTGTAACTCACTACAAGAATTACATTAAACAACAATATACACCAACAATTCACACCAACAAGAAAAATTGTATAAATACTTACATATATGAATTGTAAACAAAAAACAATAACAAACAACAAAAATAAATAGAACATATCAAAGACGGAAAGACCCACGGAGGTCGATAGACGTAAAAATATGTGACACTATTATTATTATTATTATTATTAAAATAATGCTACGAAAATATTATTTGTGGAATTAGTTACAATTCCCAGATCTTGAAAATTCTTAAGATATAAAACTCCTTCCGGAATCCCATAGTGGTAGATTTATGATTTAATACTTAAGAATTTAATTTCATTCTTTGCCAACTTGGATTTATAACATTTCCTGCCCTTGAGCGTGGCATGTCGACGCGGTGCAAAAGTATTTTGCTTGCTTTCCAAACTGAATTTATGCCCGTCGATGGAGATTTAGAAACACTCCAAATATATTGGACCATAAACACGAAATACTGATATACTTCACATACCAGAACGCGTTCAGGGCGTGGGAGGTGTACGTCGTCAGTTTGACATCGAAATGTGCGAAGTGTACGCCATCTCGTATAAGCGTGAAGTGTGAAAAGACATTGGTCATCGGTTGTAACACACTTCATCTTTATTACACCCGGCGCCTCCACAATAGAATAAACTTGTGTTTCACACGCTTACTATCACATAACTTATTCAAAACCACCGATCATAAAAATGACATTATCTTACATTTTAACTTTAAGTTTTATGTTGCCTGTATCTTTTCAATATCATAATTGAGTAATAAATTTCACACCACAAAATGTAAACATTGTAAATACGTAAAATTTACGTGTTTGTTGTCAGAGTTGCCATGAATATTTTTGGAATATATTTTGAGATTTTGAATTCATTTTTATATACATTAAATAACTACTACACAGATATTTACAGCACCAGTGTTACTACAAGAAACAAATATACCCATAAACTACAGAGTTTAGGTAGAATTTCAGCAAATGCATATCACATGTAACTCTATAATAAACTAAAAGTTTAACAATCGGAAGGTAGATTTGCGAAAAATGAGCGTAAATAAATAAGCCCAAAAACTCGGCGAGTTTACGAGGTGAAAACATCGTCGCTCACGCGGTGGAAGTTTGTGCACCCGCTAGACTCGGAAATATGCAATTTTCGTTTTGAATAACTCATGAGTGGATGGTTTTAATTAAAACTTTATTTTTTGGAGTGCGCACAAGGGGCGCAATGCGAACGCAATTTCATTAAAAGAGTCACTTCAACGCGCACGCGTGGACAAGTTTCGTAGATTAGCTGAAATTTGCGATTTTACGTAGTGCATATTTTTTTTTCTAGTAACTGCTCGATATTAAACCACCACCGGTCATACTATTACTACCCAACTACTTTCCATGCGGTTTGTAGGTTGCGCGGGATTTGACAACGGTTGATCTCCTTTCGCCTTGCGGTAATGGCCTCGACTTAGCACTTGAAAAGTATAATTAAAGGACATGCTTATATGGTCAACGGTTAATCCGCAGCAATCAAGATGGTGGGGCCCCGAGGCCACCGTTAATTGATAGGTACCCACATCAAATTTAATCCCACTTTAGACGAGCTTTGGCACGACAAAGCGAGCACTACTTAATGAGGACACCACCCTGGCCTATATCTATATAGTGTTACAGCGGTCTATTGCAGCTGACGCGGCTCCGTGAAGCTCAACCCTGATCCACCCCCGACGGCTATCATACCCCGTCGACCAAGAGTTGACACAACTTCATCAAGTGTATCCAAATTGGCTTACACTACCGCTGTAAGTGGTTGCACTTGAATGACGCCGGGGTCGATAATTGTCAGTGGACACAATCTAAATAATAACCAATCATTCAATACATAGTGCACATGTTAGTGATATATAGATATAGATATTCGATTAATGATTTCTACTGTGTGGTTTCATTTTGTTGGGATCTCGCAATTCGAATGCCTTTAGGATATTCAAGATAGTTTTAGTTGTTCCGTTTGTTAGCATCCTTCAGTAACGATGGAAATTTTGCTTGGGGATATTTTAAGAATATTCGTTCAACTCTAGTCTGGATGTTTGCTATTTTCCTTGTGAACTTTCATTGGGTATCATATATTGTTTTATCATTATTTATGTATATTATATTATTATAACATAGGTAAGTAGAAAAGGCGAAAAAGAGTTGCGTGTTATAAAACTAGTCTAACCAAACAGCTACTCTTATGCGTGATGAGTAGCATGCGTGAGTTTGCTGTCATTTTTGCTGGTGCTCATTGGTTAATAGTCTGGCAAAACTATTCGTTTTCACTTAAGCTTGCCCTCCTTTCGCACTTTTTGATGCTGATTTTTCGTCGTTTGCCCAGAATCATTTGCAAAATTTTATTACAATTTGATTAAGATATACATTGTTTAAGAAGAATATAATAAAATAATTGTGAAACTCACTACATTTTCGAATCATCCCTACAATTTATTAAGACAATTCACCGGGAGACTTGTTTTAATCAGGACAATATTATAAAATATACCTATTTCATTTTTCCTATTACTATTCGTATATGCAAGTCGGAACAAAAGAACGCTATCAATTATTTGCGCGTTAGTTATAACTTTGAATCGTTATATAATTTAAAATTTAACCTTAATTTTAAAAATTTCTTAAATTTCCGATAATAATTTATCATCCACACTGTTTACAAATAATATAAGTTCAGGTTTCTATTATTAAGATGATGAATAATGAAGGAAATGATATTTTAATTTGTTGACAGATGCAAAAACATAATTTTTGTATTTTTGTAGAGGAGTCTTGCACCATGCATCATTTATTATTCGCTGTGCGCGCCGAGGTGGAATTGGCGAGAGGAAAAAAGTAATATAATAAAGTCGTTAGTTCTTGGGCGCCGCGAGCGTAAGGACGAAGGCGCGCTGTGCGATGACTTGATGTCTTTAGAAATTCGATATTCTTCACACCTAAGTGAATCGGAAATAATAAACGGCGACGTTCCGCGGAACACACGCGACGACGCCCTCAATGACCTGCGCCATCCGAACGCGCGACTTTTTGATAAATAGTAAAAGTTTCTTTTTGCTCGGGCGACGCGGGATAGCTGCGAGTGTGCGATGGCGCACAAGCAAATGAATTTCCATCAATTCCATTTCCAATTTCGCACGCGGAAGTCCAAACAGCGCGGTGTCGCATAGAAATAGGAATACACGCCGCCAAAGTTGTGCGACGCAAATAAAGATTGCTTTTATTTTGCTGTAATAACGGCTGCGAATTGGGTGGTGTATTTCACCGCAAGGCATTTACACTGCACTAATTTGTATGTGCTTGTGGGGAGTGTTAAATGTTAATTTTGATATTTATGAGTGTGGGTTCAAAATAAGGCATTTTCCCGCCACATACCACCATACAGAGACGTGTGGGTAGCGGTTGCCGCTCTTTGGGGCAAATTCAATTTTGTGCCGAAACCATAAGCCTTCGACAGATCTGCACATCGGAAGAAGGATTACGAAAATCAATTTCATTTTCACTTCCTGAACTGAAACCCGCAAAATTCCATAAGCCCCAATCTTGGGATTATTTCGCGCAAAATCGCTCTCTTTGCGATGCCGATCTACTTGAGATGTATGTAAACCTGATAAGGATACCCCTTTATTGGCGTTGCGTATGCGTAGTTAATGGTTGTACTGGAAATTCTATCGCAATGAAAGAGTTACGGGGATAAATATAAATCCCTTATATTACTTATAGAACAAAAATATATATTTTACCACTTAAATATTAATAAAGTTCCTGTTATGCGTAAGACTAAAACGTGTAATGTTCCTTACCATAAACAAAGTTATGAATATAGGATGAACATAGTATTGACAATAATGATTTGTTAATTTGTTCATAGTATTCACAATTAAACAAGATCGTTTTGTTTAGCCGTAGTTTGCCACATTATAAATCCCATATTTGAAGAGTCAATATTAACGTTTAACAGGTGGAATAATTTTACTATTATGATTTGGAAGCAACATTTTTAAATATATAGGCAAAATATAGACAAAGATGGATTATTTGCAGATATATTTATATATTTTATAATTACTATAAAAAATGGTTTATGAGGTTAACGCTCAGTGCCAACAGTAAGTACTGAAATACGGCTAGCATGCCTTGGTGAGTATGTGTGCATCAGAGGAAAGACAACTATTCACAAAAAAAGAGAAATTCATAATGGGACAAGATACATGTAACATATTTATTAAGCAGGCAAAAGAAATTGAAAAATGAAGATTGTTTGCATCCAAATTGGCAGAAACGTTTGTTAATGAATTTCAAGACTGTAGGAAGGCATTATAAATTAAAGAAGACTCAATGTAAAAGAGGAATGTTAATAATAATTATAAAATGTGGTTAGTAAAATATTCAATTCAAGTTCATATCGATATAATTAATTTTATTTATACAAACAGTGAAAAATAATGTAAATGTGAAAATACAAATACATTCAAATGTTAATTACGACAATAATTAATTTACTGAAAATGTTATGCTGTTGCTGATTTAACGCTAATTAGTCGAAAACTGAAGCTAATTAATTAAATCAATTTTCGGTGACTCGTCGCGAACAACTGAACATTTTAATGATCACCAGACACGTGCACAAAGAGGACGCCAATTTGTCAATTTTGACAATTCGTTAAATTCGTCAATAATGAGGCAGATCATTAAATGTGAATTTCAAGAAATGCAGTGACACGTGCGCAAATTAGAATGTAATAAACACGTAAATTCAACAAACGTTGCAAATCTGAATACCCCGGCCAGATATCATGCGTCATTAATTCCATTGTCGCGAACGCCAGCGCGAAATAACTTATTAACTCGGCGAAGAGTTGTAGTAGCGCGAGCGCTGAGCTAAGCGCCAAACTAATTAGCAGCTTATTTTAATTTGCAGCGGGCACTATAATGGCGATAAACGACAAAGTATGGCGCAAAGTACAATGTACTCGAGGCAGTCGTGAATGGCGGTGGCGGCGTGATGGGAAGCGACGTCTACGATGATGTAAACATCTTTGCGGAATCGCGGGGTTGTACTTGTCGCCGCTGCTCCGCCCTTGTTTGCGCTCGGTTTTGCAAGCAAGCACGAGTAGTATCGCCAAGTAATTCTCTTTTATTGTCAGTAATCTAAGTACTCGAACAAAAGAGGCGACGATTCATGCGCGGCCACATAGCGCACCGAAAGTGGATGGGATAATGAGACAAATTGATCTTCAAATATACCGCACTCGCAGATAATTCAAGATTAATGGGCTGCGTTCTTTGTTGAATTGGGCTTCACTTGAGGATGACTCTAATCATGCTCTAGTGGTGACTTTAGCGCTTTGTAATAACTGTGGACTGCGAATTGATGCACTCTCTACACTCGCGGAATGTGAATAATGAGCGAGGCCATAGGTACGGGGGATTGTAAGACGACATTTCGACACGACCTAAGTCTTGTCAAAGTTGTAGCTTCCTTATCGGCGCGCCACAGAGGTCTACGAGCACATCGCCGCCGCCCCTCACTTTCGCCCGTGTGCTACGAACGGCGCCGGCGACACGAGATGAGAGGAGCATACACCAACCCCTCAGGCCGACAGCCGCGCTTGGGCCATCAATCAGGATGGATATTCAATAAATGATAGGGCATTATAGCCTTTTTCCGTGTACACTCCGGCACGCTGATACTAACCGTGCACACAAGTATAATTTATACGCGCGCGCCCGATCTTCAAACATGCAACGCGTAACGCTTTAATATACGTAATAAAAATGGTTATTTTCGGGCATGATTTTACATTTTTCTATGCATCGTAGGGCGCTCTCTTGTATGCGCCCACCCTTTATAGTTGAGAGAGCTTACGCTGCGCCGTAAGCTGTCGGTCGTTTAGGAAGTCACCATATAGATAGCAGATTTTTAAAAATTTACGAGAAGGATTGCTGCAATTTGCTTGCATGTAACATGCATGCATAATTAAAGCAGCCGCACATACCCGTTGGCATTTTCCCGACATCGCATTTGGGACTACAAATGGCGCGAAAGCGTGTGGAGACGATAAATTCTTGACAACTCACCTTGGAATCATTTATGTACCACGTAATGTTCATTGGTGGATATGATCCCGGCGTAGTGCAGTTCGCTCGGATATGACCGCCCGGAGCGATTTTATGGACTTCTGTTCTGAGCACTGGATTATCTTCTGGAACGTCTGGAATATACATAGAGATGCATCCCATTAGGATAAATGCGGTTATCACACTAATTAGAATTGTATAATGTAAGATGGTGCAAATAAACACTTGCACATTTTGCATTACCACAATACAGAAAATAGCATAATGAATTAGGTAATCAAAGCTTTTCTTTTGCTATCTTTCCAAACTTTTTACACATAGTTTAACAACTGGCGCTAAAAAGTTATTACGTTGAAAAATTACACTTGTCAAATTAGCGTCGGTTGGTAGATTGCTATCATCAATAAAATTTATATGCCAACGTTTGCATAGCGCTGAAACCACCAAAATAATTAGAAAAATTATATTTATGAATTTAGAATCGTTGAAATGGTGGGTGAGTTTATTAAGGAGAACATTTCAAATATTTCGAGAAATAAGCTCTCTATGAAAAAAATTTATAAGCAAATTGTAATCATTCCATGGGGGAAATTGTACCAAATTCGTGGGGCGGGTCTGTGGGGAATAAGTTTGAAATTATGATGAATTATGCACTGCTTGGGATGTGCATGCGTCAGGGCAGCTAACCTTCAAATACAATTTTTACTCCGCATTCAAACAAGTAAATAGCATTTCTACACTAATCTCTTTACATATCTCGTGTCGTGTTATTTGTCTGTTGTCGCCGTATGTTGTCGTACTTTTTGTGTGGGTTAAGTCAGTAAAGCCTTTTAAATAAGGCTCCGTGAACTTACTGGGTAATAATTTCGTTCAGACTCGTGAGTGTATCCAGATTTGTTTGAAACATTTGTTCAATATTAAGAATTTATTTTCCAATGTAAATAACAGATATACCTTGCAATTGTTATATTAAATGGTTATTGATGTTCTCAAAACTGCGATAACCAAAACAGTGTTTTCAAACTTTTTTTTGCGGCAGTGACCACAGGTACATCCACATAGAACTAGCCTGGCAGGCCCCAAACACGACTCCCCGGCTGGTACACCAACTAGGCAATCACGCCGTTTGTAAAACTAAATTCATCGCTGCGCTAGCCCGGGTGACCATAACAGGTAGCCCTGAGGAAATGGCAACTGGCCTAAAAATCGCAATCACACACGCAGCAAGCAACCAAACAACTCTTCGTCGGAAAGCAATTAAGCCTGTGTATTGATGGTGCACGCAAGTCTCCGAAAAGCGGAGCGACACAACCCAAGCCGTTAACACACTAAAAGAGGCACGCGCTGAATACAGAATAGCCATCCAAGAAAGCAAACGAAGGTCTTGGGCTAAAATATGTCAAGATATCAACCACAACCCATTCGGCATGGGATACCAAATTGTAGCAAAACGGACAAACGCATCCAAACCTGCGCACCTATCTGCCGAACAAACGTCAAGGATAGCAAATGCGCTGTTTCCTACAGGCCCACCACTAACCGAGCGGCTGTACGACTGCCCAGACCACCTCAGCCACCCAGTTAGCACCGAAGAGGTTAAGCTAGCTGCCAAGCAACTGGGCAACGGTAAATCACCTGGGCCGGATGGAATCTCGAACGAACTAATTAAGTTAGCAGTCAATGCTAACCCACCAATCTGGGCTGAAATGTACTCAAGTTGCCTTCACCAATCCGTCTTTCCAGCACAATGGAAAAAATCAAATCTCGTCTTAATACCCAAAAAGGGAAAGGTGGACGGAAACCCAGCATCCTTCCGCCCGATATGCCTCCTAGACGGCATGGGAAAGCTGCTGGAGCGCATTATAGTCGATAGAATAAACCATGAACTCGAGCGCAACGGAAGGCTAAACAAGAATCAGTTGGGATTCAGTAAGGGAAAGTCGACAGTGGACGCAATTGCAGGTGGAAAAGAAATCAGGGAGAAAGCAAACACCGGACCCTTCTCGCGCAGAGAATATTGCATAATGGTCACCCTCGACGTGAAGAACGCTTTCAATTCGCTCCCATGGCAGATAATTATGGATAGGATTGATACCCTAAGTCTGCCAGCATGCCTTAAGGCAATAGTACAGGCATACCTCAAAGACAGGTTCTTGATCCTTAACAACCCCGAGGATACGATGAGGATAAACAGGGATGTTCCCTAAGGCTCCGTCTTAGGGCCTGCGCTGTGGAATTTAGCCTACGATTCCCATAGGCATAAGAATAATAGGTTTCGCGGACGATATCGCGCTTATAGGTAGCAACATAAACCGAGCAACTCTAGTCGCGCGCCTCGACAGATCCATTCTAGCAGCGAGCACATGGCTGGAAAGACACGGGCTCGAACTCGCTCCCCATAAGACAAAAGCATGTTGGCTCTCAACGATAAGAAGGGATCGGGCGGGCGACGAAGTCCTCAACGTCTCCGGATTTCAAATCAATATCGGCCAACACCGCACCTACCTGGGCACAATAGTGGATTCGAAGAAGAACTGGTCAAAGCACATAACCAGCGCTTGCGATAAGACCAGGAAAGCATTCTCGTCTATTTCAAGACTCCTGCCGCAAGTGGATGGTGGCAACGATGCTTCCAGAAGGGGCCTGGCTTCAGTAGCTCTGTCGAAGCTCCTTTACGCCGTGCCGGTATGTGCGGAAGGGGCGCGGTTGAAGACCAACGCAATGAAAATCCGACACGCAATGAGGGGATGCACGTTGCGAATATGCAGGGCACCGTGTCCACAGAAGCAGCATAAATCCTCTCATCAACGTCCCGGCCGGATCTGCTCGCGCTGGAACGGCAGAGGATTCATAAACAGCGAATGGGCGTCTTCTTCCCTTCGTTTCCAGGAGCACTAAAGGAATGGGCTGCCAGATTGGAGAAAAGCCAAACATCAGGATAGCTAAAACGGTGCATCCCTTCCTTAACAACATGGCTCTCGCGTCCACACGGGGACTGCGACCACTTCCTAACCCAATTCCTGACTGGACATGGTCTACATAGGTTCGGCAAGAAAGCCAGCAGCACGTGCGTCCACTGCACACTCGACGCAGCTGACACCCCAGTGGAACGGGAGGCACTGCTGGAGGCAACGGGCTGCAGCATCGTCGAATCTAAGGAAAACTGGCTAGCGATGGTTCGCTTCGCCAAAAGAGTCATCACAAAAAACAGAGAACGGAAGCGCACACTTAGTTGACAGCCCTGTTGCACTGACGGAATGCGTATTTCGCGATACCGGTGCCACATCGCTACGGGGGTGCGCACAACACAACTATAATACAATAGTAGCCACCCTCTTCAAAAGGGCCACTTGCTCCGGTTAGCTAGACGCCGGCAACGCCCAAAAAAAATTTAGCATTTGCTAAAACAAGGTATAACTGCAATAATAGAATGTGTACCACGGGCAGAATAAAATTAAGCTCCATTTTTACATCGGTAAATAAATTCCTAAAATTGATTTTTATCGATTCCAGAAACACTTTGGGATGAAATGTTTCAAACAAATTACACATAATTTATCGAACGATTTGAATCCGCAATAAAGAAGAGGAACAGATATAAGATTGCAAAGTTATCCCAATGCACTGAGGGTGCTGGTTATACTGCGAACATTTTCCCTATTGGAATTTTTCGTAGGCAACTTATTTTTTTTTTCTAGATATTTGATGTTGTCTCGTTAAAAACACCCGATATATGAATACCTTTCAAATATTGTATAAGTTCAATCTATTAAGGAAAACCCTTGTTACATAAAATATGAATAGATCATTAATGTAATTGAGTTGTTATAATAATGATTCCCACCCCGATATACAGTGGTTTAACTTAATCACCATGTTAATTACCACTCCCCTCGGTGACAATTAGGTCATTTGCAGCTAACAGCTCATCAGTGACAATAATTATCCGTAGTTGGAGAACACAGGAAAACTAATCTATCGAGCGATAATTGACAACAACGTTGCCTAGGATCATATTAAGCTGTGACAAGTCACGCTCAGTTACCGTAAAATCGAGATTAGAGAAAGTGGCATTCGTTAATCCTAAAAGAGATAGCTATAATTTATGTATTTATTACCAAAGCCCTGTAAATATACAATTTATTGTGTAATAAATAAGTTAAAACGTTTTTTGCATTAAAATAATTGATATAGCGCATATGACTCTTGACATTTTCCGGAATATTATGCAATTAAATTCACGTTCACGAAGGTAACGCACAATTTAAATCGTGATTTAAAGAGAAACTTGGTGAAGATAGAGTGAAAGGTGCTCCGGCAGTTCTCCCATCATCTAAATGAAATTTACGAGGACGTTTCGTACACCAGCTCCGATCCCAGCTGCAAACTTATAAGATTCACCTCGTGGCCACTTATACGATAGCGCGTGATGGCGTTATAAGGGTGTTGATACTGAAAGCGCCGCCAATTCATTTTACTTTAGTCCGTATATAGTCCAATATTTCATATTTTACAATAATTTTTATAACCCCTTGGAACAGCATACTCATATCCGAAGAAAATGTTATTATCAAAAGTTTCAAACACATAGAAGGGGTGTACATACCCGCCACAAGTAAATGTGCTGAACGTATTTCAGTGTGGAAAAGAGGTGCATCGGCTGAAACTTCACATTTAAACATTCCTGACGTGTCTCGCTGAACGTTTCTCAGCGTAACTTCCCTTGAATTCGATCGGTAAATCTGAAACAATGGATAAATCAGTTGATATAAAATATGCACGGCTAAAATTTAATGAATGCTTGCATAACATGTTTGGAATAGTTCCGAACTGATAACATATTTTGCATACTTCATGTGTCACGTCACACAACAGCCTGAAACACATTTGACAGTTACCAGGTGTTGGTTATACTTTCGCATGTCTTGCTCAGGCATAAATTGAAATCTAAACTTGGCTTTAATCCACCTTGAAAGCGCCAACATGCATACGCGATAATAAGGTACAAACACGGTTGTATACTGGTGAATATATAGAGTGGGTGTAGCGTACACCGAGACTTTACTACTTCAACTATCTATGCACAAGTTTGAATTCGCAGGCAGCGCAAACAGTGGGGTAATCTGCATACAATCAAGCGTCATATCGCTCCACAAGTCTCTGAATAATTGCATTGCATAGTTTCTAGGTGGCGGCACGTGTTTGTCGAAGGACATATTTTGAATGGCAGGCCAAATGTATCAACTTTTTATTCTCGATATAGCACTTTACTACGCTTTAACACAGTTTAATACTATGGAATATGCGTATTTTCAGCGATTTACGATACACAGATGAGAGCCGAAAAAATTACGACCTCCTGGGAACCCTTTGCGGATGAGATAACGGAAAGTTATCGCCAACGTGGAAGCATTAATATGGTTATATTCTTAACTCAAATTTTCCACAAATTTGTGTTTAATAACCACCGAAATCGATATTTTATGTTGATTTAGCGAAATATACTCTGGTTTTGGTTTAAATCTTAGTTTTTAGGATTTAATATTCTAAAATTTCGAACAACTGATAAGAATTTATTGAAATCAAATTTTTATAAGATGCACGATTTTACAGAAATAGTAGAAATCGTAAAAATATATTTAAAAAAAAGTACAATATTAGTTGACAAATATGAATATACTTGAATTTGTTTTCCTAAATGCAACTTTCATAAAATACGCTTTTCTCTTTGACAAGCAACAAAATCTACAATATTATTGTTAAATATTTAATAGTTATATATTTACAAAGTTTTATTCTACACTGTTTAAGCTTCGAAGCACTTTTAAGTCTTCAAATCAATTTGGAATGTATACATCAACGAATTTAATTCGAAATATAATCTGCAATAATCTGAAATAAATTTTGCAATGATGATGGCAAACTAAATGAATCTAAACTTAAATAAATGTTTAAAACTATATGAATAAACAATATGAAGTATGTTGTAGTTTTGACTATTTTGAAATAGTTTTAATTGATTATATATGGAAATTTACAATATAATAATACCGAAATTACTTCAGCTTTCATCTGACGACGTACTCGACGAGTACTAATACTTGCTGGAAGCCCTTGTTATGCTGGAAGCATTTAATTAAGCAAAGTTCGCATAGTACGAACGCTGGCAGCGCTTCAGCAATACCAATGCAATTAATTTTAACACCTTATTGTTGCGGCTATATCAATACCGCCACCACGCGGGAGTGAGCACCGAAAAGGCTCAAACGCTGTCATCTCCCCCGCATTAATGCCAGCTTCAAGCAACTTCTGACTTTGCGACATGTGCGCTAGTTTACACGGGGCCCACAGTTGCGCCAGCATCCAATATCAGGTCGAGCCGTGCTCGCCAATGATATGTGCTGCGAATGTGCCCAGACGTGTGTCAATTCATCGCGTTGGGCATATGCAAGAGCGGATTGTCTCGTTCCTACAACAAATGGGACGCAGCGCAGCCAATATGTTATACAGAAATTAATTATCTCTCTCGCAAATTTCTGCCGCTTATCGAATACTAATTCGCACGCGTTTCAAGTTACTAGTGGCAATCCTCTCATGCTCGAGTACATTCCACATAAGCACTAAATTTTTGATGCTTAATTAATGTGCTTTGTTTGAAGTGGAGTAAGTTCTACTCTCACTTTTACACATAAGTGTGAAGAGTAGTAAGAGTAAACACTTATAAAACTAAAGCAATAAAACTAAAACCACATTGAAATAGTTAATAAAATTAATAGATATTTAGCGGTGAGTTGAGGAAGAAGTTGTAGAAATATACAAGACAACTGCGAATTTTTTGTGGTCTGTAGGCAAAAAATTCTGGGGAAACATTTTGTGGGTTTGGCAGGAAAGCGTAGATTGTATAAAAACAGTCACATTGATACGTTTAGTACGCCGAGAAACCCTTTTTTCAATTCGTTCCCCTGCCTTGTTGTTTTTTATAAACATAGTTTTATTTACCGCAGAATCTACTACAAGAAAAAGTATCATCCTTAAAATAGTTCAGGTCCTTATTTTTTTTCAAACATAGTTTATTAACCATTATATTATTTAACAATAATATTATTATTATTCAAATACGTGTCTAATTTAATAAAATATACTGAAATTACTTTAGATCTTTATTTTTTATACTTTAAACATACTCAGCGCGATATGCTAATATCATCCTCTTGCGAAGATGGCAAAATCATAAAACGCAATGTTTGTAAGTAGTACAATAATATCAAAATAGTAATAAAAAGTAATAAGCAGCGGGAATTGAATGCAAATGTTTTCCCTACAATTTTAGAAACAATTTGTGATATAAAAGGGAATTGAGCATGAACTCATTGCGACTACTGCGAGGACTTTTGTTCCGAGGCGTATCGTAAAATGACCACAACGCTTCTGCCACTACCGTTGCCGCCCACTAATGCGAGTACAGGAAAAGACCTTCGGTGCACGAGGACCAACTTGGGCCCTTTTACATATAGGACGAAACGATCTAATACGGTTCTCATTTGGGTCGTAATACGAGTGAGTCCCTCACATTCACCGTCGCCGCATTGGAAAACCGCAGGGCACGTTAAGTAGCAAGTAAATCGTGTTTAATGTAATTCCCGATAACCGCGTGCACGGGGCACACTTGATTCCAATAAACATCCTATTTTCACTAAGAACGGTCGGACGACAGAATATCCATAGGTTATTTAAAACGGATTAATTCTAAGATCTTCAATCCCATATGTTTTATATTTACAGCGGTGTAATTATTCAGAAAATGATTTAATTTCAGAAGCGACTACACAAGTTTCCTTTGTATTCTCTTCGATTTATGCTTATTTTCAGGAAAAAATGTTCTTGGATTCAGCATAAAGAGCATTTCCATGTATTTATTCATATTCTGTGTAACATTGTATCTTTGAATTATGTTTTTCCTGCCACGATTTTCTAACATTTCTAGAGATGCCAGAATATTTGATTAAAATAGATATTTTATGGTATTGAATGATATTTTAGGTGTATCAATAAATCTGGGAATAAAACTGTTTAAAAATAATAAGTTTGTGATGTTGGAACGGATTAATTGGAATTATAATCCATGGGAAATTTTGTATACACAAGTATTTGTATACACAATTTCAAACATAGTTTGATTTATATTTCTATTAATCCCATTATGAATATTTGCAGTGGTGTATTAGGATCGTCCCTAAACCTATTTTGGTCATTTAGGTGGGGTAATGCAAAAAGCAAAATATATTTTTATTAGCAGGCGTTTTTATAAGTTTGCATTGTGGATAGGATTCCGTATATTTGAAGTTTTCCCCATATATCGATAATTAAATAAATAGCAAAAATGAATAATTGAAGCGTGCATAATTGTTTTCTTAACCCTATCCTATAATTTTTCCAAACAAAAAAAAAACATAATTACACGCAATGACGAAATAAATGGATTTATGTATTAGTAAGACGTGAAGGAACAAACACCAAGCCGTCACAAAACATCAGACCACGGAATATAGAACTAGAGCGCATGATCTTGCATTTCTCTGCTTTATTATAAATGCGACGTCGGCGGCGGCTGTAACTGTGGCGGTGGTGGCAGGAACGGCAGCCCTGCGATGCGACCCCGTGCCGCACACACATGCAGACGCCTGCAGTACACATACATCACCGGTCACATTTTCCAAGCGCCTCGTGCATTCCGCGTTTTCTATCTAATAATGTTGTTTGCGCCAGATGCAATTGTCGAAAGAGAGCATGCATTAAATATTAGTTTTCCGCATAGCATTCTAAAAGCATTGGGATATTTTCACCGGCTTTTGAATATATTCATGCACCAGAAACGTGCAGAACTAATAATTAAACAGGACTAAACCTGTATTCATGTTGCGTTCTATTATTCATTGGAGCTTATGGGTTAGTAGCAGGATACTTCCGGTGGGAAGTCATACATTGATTATTTGAACCTAACTAATTCTGAACAAAAAATAACGATGGAGTTTTTCAATTTATTTTTAATAATTAAATATGGTGAATTATCGTAGGTATTTTTATTGAAAGATAAAGAGGTCTATTAAAATCAGGCATGGTAGTAAATTATAAAGAATTGTGTTCTATGTCTGTAAGCACATTTTATCATTATTAATCCCTTACAGAGGATATCTAGACCCTTTTGCTAAATTATACCTGATCTGCCAAGAACATTTATTTTACTGAAGCCAAGTAATCTGCATGGTTGTCGACTTTATCGAGTATGTTTACCTACACACCTTAGGACCTTGCCTGGCCTTTGGATATCATCCAGGCGCATAATGACGCTCCATTTGGGAGTTAATATTGTCGTCGATAAGAGTCTTATTTAAAGACGCAAAAGTCATGAATATCACACGGGGATGTTTATCGTACACGCCCCAGGAGCATAGTCAAAGGCCCACGACAGGTCAGTTGGTATGTGTCGGAATCGGTGTGTTTGGACCCGTGGATGGTGCTTCAATTTCTACTAAAAGGACGCCGACTAAGAGACGCTGTGAAGATGTGAATGGGACCCGGACTCCTCGAATGTGTGTTGCGTGTTGAAATTGTATGACCGAGAATAGTGTGCGGGTCCTTTTAGCAGATAGTCCTTTGGCCGGCTGATCCCCGTTTGTTGAGATGGTGCTCGTATAAACAGTACGTTTTAGAGTCCTTTTAAATTGAATCACGTTCAAGTAAATTTTTGTGGCTGTTTTATGGATCCCAGAGAGCTAATTTTTAGGATCTTTTCCAACCCTTGCGCAAAAACATTTGCCGCCCGCATATCGGCTTGTTTTTTACAATTTATTTTCTTTACAACTCTCAAGCACAGGCACACTACATATCTCAAAATAGTAAAGTGTAGATTACACTCTGGTAAATGTAATAATATATGTCCAAGTTATTTTTATATATATTTTTTTACAATCTCGAGTATAAAAAAGAGTTTGGTGTTTTGAAAATGCCTTTTGTTAGGTGGATCAATCATTCATTCTTTATATATTGTTCCTTGGCTTTCCAATTTTTCTTCTTCTATCTACTATTCTGCAATCCAAGTTTTTTTTATGTATTGTTCAACTAACTTAATCATGAAACTTTTTGTTTGTTTTATTTTACCGAGCATAGACTAATATGGTCAATAGTTCCACTCAATTATTTCTCAATGTAATTAGTCATATTAGAGGCTAATATTATTGATTAGAAGATGAATTCATTTCACTAAACATCCCCAACGAGAATCGAACTCAGGAGCTTCTGGTCAGGAATCATTAAACCATACCTTTATCAAATATCAAGTCATAATCTGATTGGCTATGTCGTTATCAGTTTTGATTCATAATAATCAAATCTCAACGGTTTCCACAAATTTTGTAGGGTCACCCTATCACAAGGGAGACCACCCCTCTTGGTCACAAATGATCCCTCCCCTCCCCACCTCCACGTGTCCGGTAAGGTCCCGAAGAGATGCTCGTGTTCAGTAATGGTCCTATTGGGACTCTCCATGCCTTGTAACGTCCCAACGTTCTTCCAAGAAATAGTCCCCACAATTTGGAAATCACTGTACTAACCCTTAAATTATTTGGGCTTTTCATACTTTTATAACATTCCTATGATTAATGGTAGAAATTTTGAAAAGAATGAAAAAGTTCAACATTTTTCAATTTTTAAATAATTTAATTTACTTAAGTATTTTCAAGAATGTGTTTAACCATAAAAGCAAACTACCTTCATAGGCAAAGATCCCTGTGCCCTTTCCATGTCAGGTAAAATTCCATTTGTAGGTAGCTGTAATATTCATAGATTAAATTCCTTCTTTTATTCCTTTCTCCCTTCATTCTTTTGCGGCGTTTTGTAACAATTTTGTTTTCCTGACCGTGTGCGTCCCTTTGAAATCGTATTTGCAGGAAACGGATTTTGCACTTACTTCACAGGCAACGTGCCGAATTAGTGAAAAACAATTTATTGAGTCAACAGACAATTTAGACTTGTACTTGTTTGTTACGTTTTTCTATACTTTTCTTTTACATGCCTTTTTTTTCGCCGAAGTGCGTGTATTTTCCTGCATGCACACGAAGCTTTCCGTCTTCAGCGAAGCTTGCCCTGGGATAACACGATGAAAGTCAAGCTGTAAAGCTTTTCTTTTCATTTTGTCTGTGGCGTGCGTTAAGCTTCGTGCGACGGACTCATTGAAGCGTGTTGAGAAAACAAAGTAACACAAACCGAAAACAATGTTTAATTAGTCTAATAATACCTTTCATCTAAATCAACACCACTGTATACTGCATAAAAAGGTGCGCAGCACGTTGCAGCATGGTTTTCTTTTCGATTGTTTAATCGCTTTGTTTGCGGAAAGCAAACAAGCCCAAAATATTTTCATCTGTCAAAGGGCTTTGTGCACGATCACGGTGGTGTTACATGGTTAGAGGAAATTAGGCATTGTAAATGAAGCCAGCACGTTAGGGATTTGTACACATCTGTGAGTTTGGTATTTTTTCATCTCTAAATATTCTGTAAACATAGAATTTCCCTAATGACTGATGCCACTCGCATGCGTGGGAAGTGCGAATGTGCTAAAGGGGCATCTATTGTATTTCCCCAAAGTACCCATGTTTTTGGTTGTCGAAAATTTTCAAATTCATTTACAAATCGAAACCTTTGTTATCAATCCTTCGTTTTTCGTATTTATGGAAATGTTAATGGACTTTCATATCATTAATACTGTGTTGTTTAAATTGCATATACCTCGGCAATATAAATGAAATGGAGTAATAGTAAAAGAGAGTTAGAAAAGCTTATTTTATTTTCAACTGACATTTCTCGAGTGAAACCTAATTATTATATATTATATTTATTATAGTTCCGTAGAAAAATATTAAGAGCAACAATGCTGACATGTTGGACAATCCTGACACTCTCCTTGTCAGAGATATATGAGTTTCCAGTAAACTATTTCTTATTGGTAGATAGATATTGCCCCACCCCGCTTTAATTATTATGTCTACAAGTTTCAATATAATTGTAAGTCATTCTTAATCGCTCATTATTGACGGTAGTGACTTGGAGAATAGTCACTTCGAACATGTCTTGGTCGACGCCAAATCCAGACGTGCGAAACGACGTCCGTTGAACGGAATGAATGAATATAATAACCATTCGTGCGGCCAAAAGCAACGGAAATTTAGTTTCCTCTATATATGTGCGTTGGTGCTGGCGAGTGTTTGCGACTTGGCCAGACCCAATCTTTATTCGCACTTTAGTTAGACCAGAAACTTGCGAAACTGGGGAGCGCCAGTCTCGACAGCGCTAACTAAATGCGATCTTGAATAGTTTCGTTCCTTGCCCGACGCGCGTGATGCACGTAAATGTTTTCGTTTTGCGCCCGAGCGTAAAATTACATTATTAACGTCATTCACGTTTGTGTATATCTCGAATTGGAATTATTCAAATCTCCGGCTATTAGGGGCCAATTAAAGTTACACCAGATTACAAGCGTGTCGCGAGGCTGTCCGCTCGCTGAATTTTCGCCGCTTTACTGTCGGGAGACGTTACTGCGAATAATGAGCAGGCGAAATAATTCTTTAACGTTCTCTCGAGCGCCGTATTTCATCTTAGATTTCAGTTACACATCGTTTCACAGCGAGCTGGGAGCAGGGCTCACAGTTGTAACGAACCGCCCGAGCACTAAATAAACTTATAAGTTATCCTTCGTTGCATGCCTGGGCAACTCCAAGTTGGATGCATATTTCGATCACAGGAAACTGAATGAAATATAAATCTGTATGATTACTCTTAAAATTTGACTTCTATGTTTACACATACAGATGGATGGAGTGGAATGGAGTAAAATGGAGTTTAGGGCTATTCATCGGCGTCGACTCTTAATCGACTTGGGCAATTAATCGCCGCGACAATTTATGGACTCATACTACATCGGATAGTTTAATATTCACTGTAACGAATTAGTTACAACGTTTTAAAGAAGTCGATTTACTAACCAGGCGATATACTCTCCTAATGCAAACACAATACGTTATATTCAACGTATATTCAAATAAACGCCGAGAACGGAACATGTTTATGTCTGTTAGAAAGAAAATTCTGCGCATTCTAAAGGAAAATGTAAAACTAGAACTAATCCTACATATCCTAAAGAAACCCCACTTGATAAACGTAAGAAATGCTTGGATTTGCAAGGATTGAATTGCATCTTTGATAAACTCTTCGTCGGCTATTTTCAAGGATGATTCGAATGTATGTAATTACAATCGGACGCATGCAATGTGCACGCAGCTGTAGATTAGGCCCTCGAAAGTTAATGAGAGCTTTCTTTATCAGCGCATGTTCCCGAGCTCGTTAGTCCGATATAAAGGAAAGAGCTTTAATTGGATAAGTTAAGCTCTGTTGACGTAAACTTTAGCTTTCAAATGCCTGGCCCAGCTCGACCCGTTCACGCGTTTACCACCCTCAAACTCAATCTGCCGACCCCCGCCTTTCTCCAGCTTTAGTTCTGGGTAGCGTGATGTCGATTGCCTCAGCCAGCGTCTCTACACCGCCTCCACCACCTACCTCATCGCCAAGATCTCAAGATCGCGAAGCCAACGCAACCCGCCACTTGGTGTTGTTATAGCAACGATCTTACATCTGCAAGTCCTTAACGCTCGTTATTTCCTTGATTACTAATATTACACATTATACATTATTATTTGCTTTTCTATGATGTTTAGGTTATATTCTGAGTAAATGCCGTCTATGACTTTCTCGGTTATTATTTCAATGTTAATTGTTTTGTATGTTTATCGCTGGAAATTTCCGTTGAGAACGTGCTTGTTTTTCGCAATGTCGTAGGTATTCTTCGATACTTCACTCATTGCTACGCTCTTCATCCCGTGCGCCAGCCATGCAAACTTAACTCGAAGGGGATTACATGAGTTTAATCAAACGCTTTCCGTCCAACACGTAGCTTCGCCTTCAAGCGCAAACATCTAGCACCTACCGAGTAAACATGTTGGCACTCAATACATATTGTAATCCAGATGTTTGTATTCACAGGACGTACCATCAAAACCTCCATTAGTTAATCTAATCCAAATAGCGTTGTGCGCGTCGAACGAATTCAAAAATCGTGTTTAAGTTTTCCTCGTCGCAACAGCACGGTGCGGGCACATACACTTTCGCTCGATGATATTTAGTCGTGCGACAAAGTTTGATCATTTCCAGGAGTAAATTTACAATTCGATGAGTTTTGTCCGATGAGACGGATGAAGCTAGACGAAATCGATTCGAATAAATGAATAAGGATTGGATTGGCCTAAAGGAGCGCTGTCGGATTGGCAGGACTTGCACAACTCAAACAAAAACTTTCCTACGCCAAGAAACAAAGGAAATTTGGTGTCGGAATGCTGACACCAGCGGAATCCCACACCTTCACGCGAACAAAGTTAATCAACAGAAAAAAGGGGAAATTTGAAATCCGTAAAATTCTTCCTTACGACTCCTGTAATTTTAATCAACTTGTAATTATTCTTGAAGTGCCCGTTGTTAAATTATAATAATTAGGTAAAGTGTAGTGGGATAAAACTGGTTGGTATAATTTCGCCCCACTATAATATTATTTCACTTTATAAAAAGTATCTTGTTAAAATACAAATTTCTCAATCAATTTAGCGCAACATTAAATTTGTTCAACACTGAAATGTTTTTCGGATATATCTTTCGATCACAACGATGATGACAATATGTTGCGACCTAGAGTGTCTACCTTCTTAGGTTAAACTCGAGTATACATTTAAATGCAGGAAGACATAATGGAGACTCAACTAGCGCAACGAATCTGAGCGATTGCACGTGCGGAAGGGGCGCGCATCCCGAACACTTTTCAGTGTCAAATTCAACATGATATTTCACTTAGGCCGCTTTTCTATTAGATTTCCTGTTTTTATTCTCTTTGCGTCGTCGACTCTCGACTCTCTATAGCACGCGCTTCCTCCTTCTTGCTTAGGATACATAATGACTTGAATTTCCTTTCGTCCTCGTGTGCCGTGTGAGGCGCGCCCCTTTGCTTTTTTCTTCTCGCATAACACCATTCCAGAAGCGCTGGAGATGGCGCCGAGAAAGATTCGCACAAATGAAAGGCGTGGAATGTTAGTAAGCATATCATTTGTAAAGTGAGCGGATCCGTAATTAATTTGCATATTTGCGCAGCTCGATGTCTGGCAATGGCTTGTTAATCGAAAGGGCGCCATTGTACGAAATGCGATAGTAAAAAGGAATGCATGAAAGTGCTGCGATGTAAAGCTTCGGCAACAAACGCAAGCAGGCGAAACGAATGTAACGAAAGAATGACGCTCGACGTTGGCAATGTGAGAACGCCGGAATTTTTGCTCACAGTTGCGAGCGAATAATTTAATAAGCATTTTCTAATTAAATGAGCAGCATCAACGCCAAAGTTACAAATGTCGTGCGAATTAGCCGAAACATGGCTGAATGATTTTAATTATAGCCGTTGGTTGTTTTGCCGGATTTCTTGTAAACAATGACACATTCTGCTTTGGATTAATTACATTTACTTATTACTAATTAAGATGTTTAGCTTTTGTGATCATCTTACATAATATTAACAGTTTTAATTAGAAAAGTTTAAAATATTGGTTATATAAACATGTTTTATGATTTTCATTAAAATATATATTTTTAATAGAAGATAGCGCAGGATAAAATCAGCCCAGAACACATAGTTAACTGATAACATATTTAGAAGTGATTACTATATATTGGAGGATATACCATTTCGAAAGTAATACGTTACGGCGCCAGTCTATCTTTTTTTCCTTTCTCTCTCACACATTGCAACGGTTACACGCTTATTTCGGACAAGTACTTCTTCCACTCTCTACAAAGTGCTCAGAGCGCGCACATCCTGACTTCAGAACTTGCCATATCTGACTAATGAATTTTAAATGGAATGAGACAGCTCGAAGGAACAACCCATCACTGTTTAAAGACATTGGCCAGGCTAGGTTGGGTATAAACCTTCTAAGCTTGAAGTGAAAGGCCCTCAAAAGATTGTCTTCTCTCATTTTTTATTAATCTTTATCTTCTGAATCATATGAATATGTTAACAAATTGAAAATTATGTTAATGGACCGAATGTATTTCGGTATCAAGGCTATTTGGCGAAATTTATGATTATTATAAATTTCATTTTGTAACTATTGAATTTATTTCTAAATTGAAATTGATTAAATAAAGAAGGGGATTTTGTTCAGTAAAAGGCTTTGGAAGAAATTTATATTTTTATTATTAGAGATGGTTGGAAAAGTTTAGACATATTGCAAGTTTCAAAGAATCGCAAAAAGGAGCAAAATCTTTTCCGAGGTACACTTTTCTCGAAATACTTGTTAACCATATCGCCCCCTAGCTTAACACAGTTGTTACACGCAAGAACGAAGTTGTAGAAAAGCTGGTCGCTGGCTGGCGTTCCATTTGCCGAAACCTTTGCTAAACGTAATATGCCAACTTGGGCGTCAAACTGGTGGAGTTAACAAACGCAGACGTAATAATGCCATTTCGACCTTTTCCATTCAAACACCGTTGCTTGCGCCTTCCTTATTAGATGTTCACATATAAATTACACTGTCAACGCGCCCTCAGACTGACCATTTTAACGGAAGCGTGCATTTTTAATGACATGGGTCACTTGAGCATGAAATATACATCTACATTTCGCGGTATTTGTGGGCGGCCAATATTCCTCCTCCGAAATGAAAAGTTCCGTCGAAATTGCTCTGCCTATGCATGTTGAAACAAAAAAGGAAGCGTTGACATCGAAAAGCTTTCTATACTTTCGATATTACTCGCAGGTATGTGCAGGCGAAATACCAAAAGAAGCGAATAAAAGTGGGGCCCGAAGAATCATCCATGCTCGTAATTTCTAATTCCGTACTATGTTCTCGTGTCCTTCTGTGTACCACTCCATTTGACAGGCCGTTTTCATTTGGATTAAAAGGAATTTTCTGTTATTTCCAATATTAGTCGCCGTAATTCCATATACGTGGCGTAATATCTCCAAGTTTTAAGTACCCTCGATTCAAGAAAACGTTCGCACAAACGCAAACCGTTCCCGTGGATGGTTATGCGTTCGTTGCTGGAGGCGATGCGGTCACTCGAGCTCACAACGAAAATATATCTATATCGGGGAGATGGCTGTGATCGTGGCAGCGTTTGCCACCCCCTACCGACCCACCGTTCTAACATTCTGCGCGATAGTGGAACGAAACCTTTGCGATGGTCGAGCGCCCCCGGGAGGGCGCCGCGTGAACGAGTTCAAGGGTCTATAATTCCCTCGAGATTGCAACGGGAATTATCAGGACACTTGTAAAAATACGAGCGCAGATTCCATCGAAAGTCTTTGTTAAATCTCTGGAGATTTCGTTTAGTACGCATTCAATGTGTACGTTGAATCTAGGAAAATATATGTCCTCGGGTTTTGCGGCAAAAGGGCGGGCGCGCGAGCGTGCTGAACGTTAAAAACGTTTTGCGCGAGCGATGCAAACAAAAAAGATTAAATATTTAACTTTTGCGTAGCGCACGAGGAAAAGAAAAAGTTATTACGCTTTAAGTGTATTTCAATTGAAAATAAAATTTTCGAAATTAGTTGCCAGCCACAAAAAAATCTTTTAATATATATCATATAATTAAAGTTAAACACTAAGTTTAAAACTAGGGAATATATTACACGAGGCGTAATAAATTAGAAATACTTTGTTGCCGCCTAAACGTCGGAAAGCGAAATATTTCAGTCATGCACTTACAATAATGGTGCTTTAGGGAAAGCTGTATACTAAAATTACAAACTAAGTAGTTTCTAGTAATCCTTTTGGAAAGACAAGGGAGTACCGCAACTGCTTCTGAAAACTAGTACGTGCATTCTTCCTTTGACGGGATGGGTATAATAAACGGTTGCTATGTTTGAATATGATGTTTTAAAGTATATCTTTTTATTTTAAAATAATTTTAATTTTTGTCTAAAGTAGGGATGTCAATTTTTCTCCAGTCATCGATTATTGGTGAAATCGATTATCCGCGGTCTCCGATTAATAATCGAAGGAACAATCGGGCGTAGTATTCGATTTTAATCGATTACGATTCATAACAGAATCGATGGTTGCGCCATCTACTAGCCAATGCTCGCATTAACATTCCTTTTACCAATTACTACTGTGTTAGTACAATATTTTGCAACTAGATAACACATGCATTTTATGAAATACACGAAATAGAATTTCATATCAAATATGTTAACACTACCAATGGCTTCCAATGTGAAGAAAAAAAAACTTAAGGGGGAAATAAATAAAATTAATATAGAAAATTATTGTAAAATATGGCTATCAACAGTTAAATATTCAATGTGAAATATGTAACTGGCTCAAAAAGATAAAATAGATACTCGAGCAAATAAATTCTCAAAAATTAAACTAATAGGACTTATCATTATTATTTTAATTTGCGATTAATTTAGTTCTAAAAATATCAATAATAAATTTAATTCGGGAATACTCATTGAAAGTTAATAATTGATTGTTTAATGATGTGCGCTTTGCATTCAAAATTTGTACACATGCGCGTCAAATAAACAAACCAAATCAGTCGGTTCTGTAACCGTCAATAGGCGTTTGCAGAGACATTAAAAAAAACATATTTGTGTGTACAAAGATATTCCGCCTAATCAGTGAACCAAGTTTGAGAATACTGTAAAAAATGTGAACGCCTGCAATGGCACGCACACACATGCACACTTCTACTCTAGTAGAAATGTGCATGCGTCGCTGTAGAGTAACTACAGCGACGCATGCATGTTTGCGCCTTTTGCCTCGACAAGCGCCGACACCGAGTTGTACGCAGAGCATTGAGGAAAGAACCTGGGCACAAAAATAGTGAAAAATATCGAATTCATATAATTCGATATTTTTATATCGAATTATATGAAAACACTCAATGAATGAAAACAATAAAATGAATGCTTTATCGGTTTCAATATTTTTCAACGGGCTGAATGGTATACTCATTACACTTCATGAAAACAGACAGTAAATACGTAATATATTTTTCATATATATTTGTATGTTTAATATGTTCAGCATAAATTCGAAGCGGAAAAGTGAAGTTTGTTTTCCTCAAATTCCTATCTCCAATTTTGAGAATCAGCTGTTTGCTTACAGCTACCTTGGGATCTTATGTGTGTTGAATCAAGAGATATCTTAAGATCAAACACTAACGATATAAATAGAGCGAATTAAATAAAACCGAATACGATATTTAAGGAATATTTACTTAAAACAAAAATCATTGGTTAATTGTGAGACAGGCTTAATTAATAAAGCAGATTCTAATCATTCACACGAATTAGTTATGAATCAGTAAAACGGCCTTAGCAAATGCGTGGGAACTCACAAAAGCACTCCGGAACTGCGATGATATCATTATAGCGCTTCCAACATCCCAATCTAATGACGTTCTTTATACACTTGTCAAGTGCCAATGTTACAGCTCGGCTTTAACGCGTTTATTTTAATAATTAACGGTAATTAATCATTTTTGGCGATGGTGCATAAAACATCGACTGATACCTATGCGTATATACAACGCGCTCCTTCGCGCCGAGTGCCACACCTCCTCGTTGCGCCCGTCGTTTGCATTCACAATTCAACACATCGACAGTAATAGATGGCCTCCGCCATGAGCGAATTACGTTGACGTCCAAATTACTTTTGTTTGCGCGCACTGAACGGACGACCATGCGACATCAAATACAATTTTATCAGCGAGCGTCCGAAAATCAACGCGTCTGGCATTTGCATACAAAAATTGGAGCAAAACATTTGAACTGTGGCGCTTGGGCCTGCCAGAACTGCGACCCTGGAGGATGCCGCTCGAAATCGCAGGAGGAGTTAATATTTCATTTCATTTTTGTTTAAATTTTTATTCGTTTCTGACGACTTTGTTCGCGGTCGTCGTGGCCTGCCTGTGTGTGCCATCGAGCATGGCCCGTTTCGGCCCATATAATGTACGCTTTTTTCCCAACTTTCAAGCATAGTTCTGACTTTGTTGTTTCGTCGACAGCGCAATAGCTATTAAAAACTTTGTATAGACTCGTCGACCATCCGCCGCGTTAACGCGCGAGTTCGTTCGTTACCACTCTGAACAGTGCGCCGACGGTGGCGGCAGCAACGTATACTTTCTGATTCATCAATCATACTCCGTTACAAACTGTCGTAGAAGGGTAAGTCTCGGTAGGCTATTAACCAACTTTAATGTAGAAACAGAATGGGAGGACGTTGGTGCTGAGCGTTGTTGGACGCATTCTTCTTTTTCCGGGCGGGATTTCTCATTGCAGGGCTTTAATCAAGCCGCCCCGTTTTTATCCTCTAACATCCTGTATATATATTCAAAAAGCTTGACCGGGATAGAGAATACGTTGAAGAGGACGGATAGTCGGCATTCACAAAAAAGATATAATATATTCATGAGCATAGAGTCGTTATTTTTTTTCATGAACAACTTATTTATTGAATGGAAATTATTAATCATTTCATGCTGAAATTATTCAACTTATGTGTATAAAACGATGCTATAGTCGTTTTATACACTTAAGTTAAATTATATTATATTACATAATTATATAAATATTACATAAATTTTGAATGATTAATTATAACTTGTTTTAATTATTTATTATTGAAATTATGTTTGGGGCATAAGTTTGTTAAAAATCTATGAATGCCTTCTGGTTAAAACAATTATACCACTGAACAAACTGATTATGGCTTGTCAAGGTACCCGTCAATAAATGTGGTTAAACACTACCACCCCTATTCCATATGATATGAAAACATAGAGATTTGAGGTTATTGAATTGCAAAAACAATTCCTATCAAGAACAAGTGATATCGTTCAAACAGTGAAGAAAATTGTTGTGAACAATCGTCGAATCACTATGAGAGCAGTTGCTGAGGATGTTGGTATGGTTGGTCCAAGCATGCATCAAGTGCGTGGAATTTCTTCCAAAATTGCTTCATTCGGATTAAAAATCAGTCGCACAAACATCGTTTTTTACCTAAAAATAACACCATACTCATCTTCTTATTCTCTACATTAAGCACCATGTTACTTTTTCTTTTTTTCACCAATTCTAGAGATAATAAGTACATCGTCTGAAATGCTCAAGAACTGTACCGAAATGTGCTTATCACAAGTGCTTAAAGGATTGGAAAGTGCATTGGCATGTGTGTATTGGTGGTGTGGGTGTGTGTATTATTGTTGTATGTGAAGGGATTATTTTGAAGGAACTATAGATAAATATATGGTTTTTGCTAAAACTATAAAGTCATCTTAGTTTACATCACAATTATACTCTATATATCTTGTAATCATTTCTATGATATTAGTTTCATTCAATACTAGTTTTATATTTCCAACACTTTTAAGAAATTAGTACCGATAATCAAATATTCTACGGTTTATAATGGCAAAATAAATTCAAAATATCTAAACTCTCTTATTTCGATATGAAAATTTGAAACCCTCATTCAAAGACGGTTTAAAATGAATAATTCTCATTAAAACAAAATGATAGCAGCAATATAGAAGGAACCACCGAAGAATGGAGAAAATAAAACGGATCAGCTGAAATGTAGAAGAAAGCTCAAGTGGGATGCGAAGACGAGAACATGACAGCGACGTCGGCGACAAGGATGGAAGACGGGAGTTCGAGGAGAGAATTTGCCGCAGCATGGAGATGCTTCGGTGTTGAAATTATGCTTTCAATGAATAATTAATGTAATTAAATTAATGTTGTGCGATCCAGATAAAACTTTTCGCCAAGCGTAATTTGTGTATATTATGAATAGGATGAGCGTATAGAGTAATGAACTGGTCTTAATTAATACAATCTAGACTGTGTAGTAACAAACAATCAATATTGAATCCGAAGAGTTTTTGCTAAGTTTGCCCAAGACGGTTGTTGTCGAATTCTCGATGCTGGAAAATTAGAAAATTCGATTTTAATAGGTCTAATGCAAATAAACGGAAATGAAAACAGCATTTGCAAGTTTTATGCAGAGATAGTTGAAATGTGCGCTGGAAATTCCATGGTGCCCAGGAACGAATATAAGTTCGAAGTTCAAGACTGGTAAGCAACTATGTACATAACATAGGTAAGTCAACGCCAGCACGGGAAGACGTAATGGCGAGAGTAGGAGGGAAGACTGCGAATTTTATTCGTTCATCTGTGACGTGCCAGAGCTGGGACTCGTTGGAGAGATATCTAGGAATTCACTTTTCGGGGGTAGTGCTGGTTGTCTTGCGTGCGCGCGAGAAAGCAAAAAGGGATATAATTAAATAACTTTACTTGCTTTTCCTCTTCGCTGTGAGCGGATGCTTCGCGAGCTGTGCGCGTTGCCAAAGTAGAATTATTGTGCATATTTCAAGCTAAATATTTGCTACTCGCTCGTGCACCGGCACTTAACGTCCAACTCACAGTTTACATTAATTTGCTAACTATTTACATTAAGTTGAAAACAATTTCCGACGATGAATTGTTTTCTTAACGTGCGCTGAAGTTGTTTTTCCGACGAGCAGGTGTTAAAACTTTGCGAGTTGAGAGTTGCGGGTTAAAAGTCCTACAAGTGTGATTTTCCTTTTTATTCTTTCGGTTCAAGTTGGGTTATAATATTAAATTTTTATCATGTGGAAAATTCACAATTCAATTTCAGGTTTTGATAATTTTAGTTTTTAATTACTTGAAGTGGATTTGATTTTAAATATTTTTAATGATGAATAAATAAGAGAATGGAAGGGGGCAATATATAGGTTGGCAGGGCTTAGGTTGAGAATAAATGGCAGTTGGCCAATCATATCTTTGGAGTAGAAAAAAACTAGATGGCGATGGTAAGACAAATTCTCCTTGGCCTAAGCAATCCTTGTTATTTTACAAGGACACGCCAACCAACTTTTCTATAAATTCTCTATCATCATTCGCATTACTATTCAGTATATTGTTATTTTATTCATTTCACATTGAGGCTATTAAATATATAATTACCCTAAAATGATAAAACGGTGAAATAACAGAAAATATGGCTTCCGGTATCATTAATTAAAAGTGAATATATCGCTGGTTTTATGTATAAAAACAAGTACAAAGAGTCAAAAAGGATTAATTTTGAAAAAATGTAACTGCGAGCTGCACAGCATGATTTAATATCCCAACAACATATAATAACTGATGTGAAATTAAGGATAAAAATGTGCGTCGTGGCCGCAGTGGGAAAATGTTTAATTAAAAAGCAGCATAGCGCAAGCACCCATCTCACCGCCACTCCCCCAGCCCGCCTCCGCAAAAGCCGCGGCGTCAATCCAGCGCTAGCGGCGGGCGGTAGAGATGCACAAAGTTTTAATATTCAGCGAGACCTTTTCGGTGGAAACATTACGACGTGTTTGAATGTAAAAGTTGCCTTAGCGCGAATGAAATATTTAAATGCGCAAAGGAATGGAAAGATGTTTGCAACATAATGTAATGTTGAAACACTTTGAGTTGAAGACATCAACGAGGCGCGCGGGCCGGTGGCGCCAGCGGTTCCAAAACCATAAGTAATGAAAAGTAGCTCATTAAGATTAGCGCAAATTTTCGGTCGGATTATAATACGCCGCGCGCACAAAAGTCTTGTCTTGTCCACGGTGAAAAGTTTGGGTTTTGATGCGCGCGTTTAAGCATTTAAATTGCTTAAGAGTTAATTTAGGATGCACATGAACACATTTACCATTTTTCAGATTTAGCGCAGCGGGTAAAAAGAAAGCATGGAGATTTGGGGGCGGAGGCGGCGACGATCGCCAAAGAAGGCGGCGAAGAAGAAGACGAAGAGTGCCTTTCATTAACTTTCAGACGGCGTAAAAAGCTACTTTCAGATAAAACCAGAAAAGTTCCACCGGTAAAGTTCTGAAGTGTGAACGTGTCCAGGGACACACCGAGGACGGCGCAAGGATGCGACACACCGATGGGGGTACTCTAGACGTCTCGGGCTCAAGCCGTGGGTGTGTTAGAGGTGGAGGCGCTTGTGGTAGCAGAATACTCTTTATCAGCGACGCTTTCCCAATGAAGAAGACCGAGATATATCAACGGGACAACAAAGTTATACAGATTATTCTCGGAAATCAACGATTTATTATAAAGTCTACTGATGCGCATCTAACTTCATTCTGGTGGTTTGCGTTTTAACTTATTCGTTTTTTCGTTCTTTCTCTTTTGTTTTGTTCGTGCCAAATAAAAGACTTTGTTGAAAGTAAGAGAGAGATATCTTTCAATAAGCTATCTCTGCATATTACGTCATAGATGTGTGTATTGATCTAAATTAACTTTTATGAATTTTAATTTTTAAGCAGATTGAAACTTACCAAATATGGATAGTCAACCAACCATTTTCCGTTGTTGATAGGTTTCCGCATATAAAATTTTATTACGAGTGAATACGATACTCCATCGTGGGAGGGAGGCACATTGCTTTTTTTTTGGAAGTCAGACGGGTAAAATTACAAGATTCCAGCGAGGTGGGGGCTCTTTTCGCCCTATATTCGGCCTCGCAGTCCTTAGACAGGTTCCACACACAACTAGTCCATTAACATTACATAAGTTATGTAAACCAATGAAGTGTAAACCTTATTTCAAACCTTAATGATACTCTATATATAAACCGGTATCACCACCATATTTACTGGAGAAATCGCATCTAACCCAAAATATCATGATGGAAGTGCTATACCGGCACTTCTACCATACTTCACGGTGAATGAGCAAACCAGCACTTTCAACTGTGAGTGTTGGTCATGGTCGGTGCGAGAAGTACCAAGCTACTACAGTACCAAGTGGGAAAGATATGTCCACAAAAATCTTGTGGCCTTATTAATTTCAAACTAGTTCAAACTCTTGTATTTAGTACTCAATTAATGACAGCAAATGTCCATTATAAATAATATTTAAACTACTGTTAAAGAAACAACCACTATCTCCGGCGATTATTATCATGCATAAAATTACGAAAGGTTTTAGTTTGGGATATGATACTACCTAGTCCTTCCCTGAGCGTATTATTATAATTCGAACAATTTATATGCGATCCGAAGATTTATGTTGGCGAATGCTTGTGAAAGTGGCTTAAATTCTTGCACTCCGATACAAGTGTCTAATCCGGAAATCTTCAATTTACCCTTGCTTCGGTCGCCGCCAACAACGCCGCCGCAAACGAGAACGTCGTTGGCCGAGGGCAGTCCAGCGCCGCCCCTCGAGTGCCGCACATGATAAACGACTTGATCCTTGTCCGCCAAAGCATTGCAACGCTCGCGAGTGATTTATAAACAATCTTTGGAATTGATGTCGTTGTCGGTTTTTGGAGGGTGGCGGCCGCAACGACGAAGAAACTACGCGACTATTCGAACGCAAACGGTCCATTTGCATATTGTAAATCAACCCTTTTCGCTCTGCTCTGCTTTGCTCGTAAGAATAAATCGAATTGATTGAAACCGGTGGCAGAAGCCAACAACCAAACAGCCACCAGTCATGTGATGCCATCTAATAATGTTTAATGATATTGCGTTAATGGCATGTTTCCAGTTGCTTTTGGAAGACTAGCCGATTGATATTGCGTTCTCCAATTCTTCTGGCTTTAGTGGAAAACGAGCTCGTGGAATGTAATCTGGTGGACGGGAGTTGGAGCTGGGCGAATCAAATGTGGGTTTGATGAACGTTGTGGCGTCGGGAGGAAAAAGGGCGCCCCGCGGAAACGAGCCGAGATGAAATTGCTTTCTTATGATTCATCATACAGCGCCATGGGGTAGTTGGCTCGTGTCGAGTTGAGTGAAAACAGTTTGCCCCGAATAGTTTCGCGTTTGATATGTTTGCATAACGTTCGCGATACAAGGGCTGCGTCGCGTCGTGTGCATATCCTCGTAAATTGCGAATCAAGTTTATGGACAGGTATAACCTAAACTTTGACTCTCGTAAATGCGCCCCGGCTTCCCGCTCGCATTTTGCGTGCGCGCAAACTTCGTGCCCTTGTGTGCATGTAATTTTTTTGTCTTTTTCCGACGCGTTGGGTGAGGGTGAATGTTTACGTCGTTTGCCAGCTTATATGTGTCGCTCTCAAAGAAGATTTAAATTTCCGTCTACAGGAAAATATACTTAGGAAACAAGCCGCTTCTACGGCGTGGTGATACGTTTCCATTTATATCACGCCCCTTCCCATCTACATACAACGAAGCAATTTCCAGGCGTGCCTTTTAAAACTTCCTTGTGCTGAAAAGAATTAAATCCCTCGTGAAGAGTTTACTTGTTGCGTTATTTTATAATTAGAAACTATCTTAATTGATACAATTTATACGAATTTGGCTAGTAAAAATAATCAAACTAGTTTTATGAATTAACCTTACTCGTTTTCAGTTGTGCTTATTCGTTCACACAACAACTTTTTTATAGTAGATAATCTTATATTTTTGGCATTTAACAATTTTCTTACAAAAAGCGTTCGCCAGTTGACATTTTCATTACATTAAAAAAAAACTCAACAATAATGTACTACTAATATTTACAACCAAAATAAATATAAATAAAATACAATTGTTGTATTCCACCCCACCCTATTGAGTCATACCTCTCCTCCGTTTCCCTTTTACCTGCATAATTTGCTTCACTATTGTCACACTCTGCCCTCTGTCCCCCTTTTTTTTATAATTTCAATCCAATAATGATAATTTCATCTTTTTTATCTTTATATTTTCTTATTTAAAAAAAATTAAATTACTTACTTAAATTTATAGAAACTATGAGAATTAAAGATCTTAAAGTAATCCAATAAATTTAACTTAATAGCAAAATGTTTTTAAAATATGTTTAGGTAAATTTAGCGTTGAATTAGAACTTGAATGTATGCATGAGAGTGGACCCCGAAGCGAAGGATTATCCTTAGAATTATTATTTAATGTTCCAAAGTGTTAGTGCGTGTATGTGAGTCGGAAGCACTCAATTAAAGCGTTCAATGTAATTCAGGAGGGGCGCCAACGAGGCGGGGTGAGCGAAAAGGTTGAATTGGAATTATACTCTCCAAGGTGGATTAAACTTAAGAATTGTTATAATGTTGCGTCGCTGGTCGGCAAAACATCCCTTCGCACGCAAACTGAAAATACCTTCAAGTTCTTTTTTGAACAACTGCACACTTCGTGAACGCGGTCGCCGTCGTACAATTTTGAACAAAAGCAATTGGCGATGCGCCGTAATATCGGCTGCTGGAATAAATTTGCGAAAATGCGGACGATCGTCCTGATAATGGGTGCGCATTTCGTTACGAAGAAGCGAATCGAATGTTTTTGGCGAGAAGATGTTGTTGCAGAGTCGGAATACCATTAGTGACAATTATAATACGTACAAATACGGTAATTCGATTGTATTACTATAAGAAAATAGATTATAACCAAACGTTCAAATCGTTTAGACAAATTAATCGATACTGCCGCACTATAAATTCGAACTCACCATGAAAGTCGAAAAAATGTCACAATTGAGGATATTTATGAAAATACTTTGTCACGTCCAATAGACGTTCGAACCGGATCGTTCCCAGCAAACGCCTGCCCCAACATCAGATAGCTTGCGGCATTATCTTGACAAGCAACTTTTCACCAACAACCTGTACACCCATCACCACAGGCCCCCAAAAAGTGCAAAACGTCGTACGCCGACTTTTTAACGTCATCCTAGCGACACCAACATTTTCTGTAGTTTTTATCGCTGCAATAACAACAAAGCATTATCGCATTGAAACGTGCTCGAAGACTTAAGGCAATCGACAATCGCAGGAGCATATGCAGCGTGCGAGTGGAACAGAAAAGCGTAGGGCGAAAGGGTTTATTTATGTGCAGCTATAAACCCATCAGGAAATGGTTTTAAATCGGGCATTTATGTACGCGCATTCGGGCAACACCCGCACGCCCAAACAATTTCTATCAAAAAAAGTTATCCCCTGCTGTTGCAATAGCACCTATTAAATCCGACTACCATCACAATGCACACAACGTCCCAGTGGTCTAGTCCAAATGCGGGTTAAACCTATATTCATTTCCACGCGCGAGGATTGAAGAGGAATCTGGGTGTGTGTTCCAAATGCAGTAGGCGCGAGTTCAACGGCCGAAAATTGCAACGAAACATTTTTGCAACACGTCGGTGGAAACAGTGCCTGCAACCGCGAGTCGCAGTGAATAAACACTTGCGGTTTAATGATAATCAAACAGCGTCATGCCGATTTTATCCAATAATGTGATGTGAAACCAGATGAAGCTGATAAAAACATGAATAGCCATTACTTCATTTTTCGTAATAATTTTCAAGTTTGAAAAGGAAAAAAACAAATTTTAAATGTATAATTATTATCTAATTATACAAGTGTCATGTCGATCAGATTATTTCCAACTTGAATTAATAGTAAATCGGGGGCGGATTATTCAGGAACAATTTTCGGGAATAGAATATTCAAGATTAATTGATTGGAACGAAATTGTAGACAGGCATATAAATATAATAAGATGTGCGACTTGTTTGTTAGAGATTTTGTCCTAATTATCCCTTCAGGTGATAAGTAGGAGAACTAATAGTCGAGAATTTAATGTTTGAATTTTATGGAGGTGGCATTGAATATGTTTTCCATAGAGACTTATGAGGGATCTCGTTCACTGGATAGCAAACTCCTACAAGAGGGAGCTGCCTTGGTCGCCACGTTTTTTGCACATAAGATATAACCCATATGATCTGTGCGTAGTTCAGTAAATTATCACGTAATTTTAGCCAAGTTGCTGACCTTTATTTTATGCTTTCGATAATGTTAACAATGCAATCCCGGTTATTAATGAAGTACTTTGAAACTCATTTATTTATGTGATAGAAGTGGTCCTACGAATTGTTCATGCACCGATTTCCTCCTCAGCGAGTAGATACATCAATAGCTACAGAACATGATTAACAGCTATGCTAGCAACAGGCATTTTGAGTCTTATCTTCCACAATCTACACACTACACTACACTATACACTGTACACTATGCGTCAGCGTGCATTATACGTGCATTTTTTGAAACTATCCAATTAAAATCAGCGATATTAGGTCACACCCTATAAATTTTCAAAAGTAAAGTATTTATTTCGTCGTCATTCATCGCACCGCATCTTATAATTGAAAATTGCAAAATGTTTGCAACCATGTGTTGCAATGAATAAACACTTGAAGTTTATGATAATCAAACATCACCATGGCGAATTTATCGAATAATGTAATATTTCCGGCTACCAAAAAGCGTGATGCATGTGGTGCGGTGTAATACTACGCGTGCGATGCTCGTCACGATGTGGTGGCATGAATTCGGGGGCAAATTGGACCTGGCTGCGGCGTGTGTCCGGTCCATCAACGTGTTCATCCCCCAGCTGCTACAATCGTATTTCGATATAAATCGAGCGCTGAATTTATGATGCCGCACGTGGCGTATACGTGCCGCCACACATACTCCCACCGCACAATCTCGCTGACCATCTATCCGAAACCGGCGTCGGCGGATGTATGGAGATTTCGGTTTTAATCCGAAAGGTTGCTCGATGTGAGTCAATTCACTTGCAACCCGAACTTGTGTTCAATCATACGCATACCAGAACTGCACTTATAGAAACGCCCCGAGGCAAATAAGTATTTCTGCTACCCGGCGCAAACCTGCAACAAGAATGTTGCTACTCGCGTATTTTCATTCTCATCCCAGTTCAGTAGTCTAGCAGTCTGGATTTAGGTGGATCGTATAGTGCGCATCGTACTTGAATGGAGCCTGGCATTTTCACTAGAATGGGTTGCTGGAGTCAGAATGTTGGAGGAAATCAAAGAGGCCACATGAGGCTACGGATTGCCATTGTGCATCCGGTTTTGGGTTGCCCAAACAGCCAGTATGACCACGGTTTGCCGAGACTTATAAATGTAGTTTTAAATGTATCCCGCCCATGCTCTGACCTGGGCTGCTCCAACAATAAAATCCTGGGGACTGTAATGGATGGGCCACACGCTGAGAATTGCGCTCCAAATAAAGCATCTATTTCTATCCTTCTAGGCTACGCCGGCCTTTTAAACTATTCCCTCGCTTGGATAATGTATTATTTTCTATTTGAACACATTATAAAACAAAGAAAACCTTAAGTCGTTTGTAAATTGAGATATAGTTTAATTAGGGAGTGACGTGCTTTGTTCTAGTGGACGGAAAACAACGGTTTTATGAAAGATACGATCTCATATAAAGAACGGCTCAATAAAATTCTAGTGCCGCAATAAACAGAATTTAAAATAGTTGTGGCTAACCTGCGATAGTCTGCTTCAAGGTTTCGAGAAGTGAGAGGGAGACCAAGCAAATGTCGGTCGTCGCTTCCTGCCTTTCATGTGCCTGCGAGCAATATAAGACCCCGGCATTCATATGGGCAAATAAAATTCCTGCCAGCTGAGGTGAAAGGCCATAGTTAATTTTGTTGAAATTGTATTGCTCACATTTATATTTCATAAAATGCTGCGCGCAAACAAATTCGCTCGAATTTCCAAACGAGAATATTGAGCTTCTCGTTGCGGATCTTCTCCAATTTTTCCTAATAAGATGATTGTCGATCGGGAAGATCCTTCTCTTTCTTGGATGGTGATACGGCATTTCAGCAAGGTGAAAAGCCTGCGTTGCTCACGGACAGCAGTATAAAGAAAGATTTATCGCGAGGCGGCAGTTTTGAACTGTGGAATTACTACATCGGCGAAGAAAGCGGAAGATTGCAGGAAATGGAATCCATATAAGAACAAGAAGACTAACGCTGTCGTTGTCGACGAGGACGTTTAGAAAGCAAGCATCAGCCAAACGCAGGACGTGTGGAAATGCGTCAGTGTCGTGGGTATTCGGCCCGTCGCCGTAGTAGTCGTCGCGCGTCGTTTGGTTGTGCGAAACCAATCCGCAAATAGAAATATCGAGCCGCGATGCTGTTTCCCGCAGCGTGTGAAAGGAATGCGTCGTGCTCGACCTTCGAAATGCAATTCCGATTCTTCAATGCTTCAATTCTGCAATTTTCATGCCTGTCGTCATAGTTGACATCGATGTCACCTTCTATTCTACGATCAAACTGGCACATTCTGTTTGAAAATTTAATATAAATATATTTTGTTCAGCAAAAACACATTCGAAACTATAGGTTGACAGTTTTCCTCTATTTCTGCAAACTATTAAACTATTTAATAGGAAAAAATATACATTAAAACAAAAAAGACCTATCATTCCCAACATTTGATGTATTTTACATTTTTCACAATTATTTTAATATATGTTATATTAAACTAACTTAAAAAATAACCGTTATTACGACTAAATGAATTATAAGAATCGAAAAAACTGTTTCCTGGATGTTTTTTCTTACTAAATAAATAAATTATTTGTTCCTACTTTACACTGCTCTAACATAAAAAATACACCATGAACACTTTTCTGAATATATGTGATTGAAAACGCTATTGAATCACGTAAACGGCATTAGGAAATGCACCTCAAGCATTAATATTTCCTAACCTGAATTGAAAAGCTACCAAAATGCAGCCGTCATTGTAGTATTGCAACGAAAATACTGCGTAGCATTATAAATTCTGTGCAACTACTAGATACTCATGTCCGTATTCGATAGATACGTTTATAGTTTACTATGTTGTTCATACTGGTCGTAAAATGTGCACGTGTCCAAGCAAAAAGTTTATGGCGATTTTCCATTAGATTGAGACAAGTTGAACTAAATCACTTTCTAACAACCCCTCGGCAAGAATTGAATTCTCAATCTGAAAATATAATACACCCAAATTTCATATTTTTACTGGTACTCTTTTTACACTTGGTATGTTTTCACGCGCCAGTTTCACGTCCGCGTTTTCCAGAGCATTGATTAATACTGATCAATTCGATATTGTTCTGAATAGAACTTCGGACTGGCTACGTCTATGGGAAATTAAAGAGATACATGCGCCTGGAATAAAAATGCGTTTGGTTGGACATTTGCTGAATATTCAATTTCGTGCTACGTGTGCTGCTGTAAAGCTCGTAATTTATACATTTCAGTCGTAGATTCAAGAATATTCCCTTGAATTATGAAAATTTATCAGCCCCTTCATATTTCAATTTGTATTTTTCCAACATCAGATATCAAACTAAGCAGATTACGATAATAATAATTGCCCAGTTTGCCTGTCGAGTCGGGAAAAGTTGGATTATCATTTGTCCGAATCAATTTTCGCGCAGCCTGCAGTAAAAGGCGGAAAGCGGAGCAACTGAGATCAAATGACTGAGGAGGAAATAATTTGCTCTGATCATTGTCATGCACGTTCGGCGAGGTATAGAAGCGATCGGAAAGCACAAACGCAAGTGGCAAAGCTTTTCCGAAAACACTCGACGGCCAAAAATGTTGGCGCACATTCGGCATACATGCATGTACGTTTGGAAGGCGAATAACCTTCCTTCGAGAACTCCAATTGATGACATCAATCTCCCAAAGTCCCGGAATAAAGCTGCGTGCGATCAGGGAACGAACGTGTTGGTTGACTTGATCTTCCCTAAGAAAAGCACATACCGAAAATGTGGAGAAAAACCCACACGTGCCAAATCAATTTAAAATTATTTCTCTGTTTATCAGTTCATATAGAATCATGAATATTACAGCAGTAAAAGAACTCGTTATTTTTGTATATGATGTAATTTTCTCCCCAAAAACGAAATTCCTTGCCCCGCAGTTTCTAATTTAACCCAATCAAATTATTCTCCTTATCTTATTATTTTTGTCATTGTTGTAATAATACATAAATGCAAATGTTACGTATTTTTCATTTTCCGATTCCCCACAGTGAACACGGCACGCCTATGTATCCCACGCATCAGGGGAAAATTTTTCGGTTATGCTTACAGTTAAGAATGGGGAAATGTTTTATAACTTCAAGAGATATATTGCAGTAATAATGAATAATATGGATATTATGTCCTTCTACACGCACGTACGGTAAAACAGGCCGCAAGTAAACGAATAAATGCGACGCCGAAAAAGACTTTCACGCCCGAGAAATGCCCGCGGTGAGAGGAGGCGAAAAAAAAAACGGACGCCTGCGAAAATAGGGCTGTAAGAATACGGAACGGTAAACGACTGAAAATTTGTATGAGAAATGTAGGTAAAGTAAGATTGGTGACTTTCGTAGACCGGTAGCGCGCGTCTCAAATGAGATGGAAATAAAATAAAGGAAACGCGTAAAGGACGATGGCGTAGATGGACCAGAAAAAAGTCACATCACCAAAGCGAAATTGCAAAGTACCGTCCGGATGCACACCGCACCGCAATTTGAAATACAGAAGGGAAGACAGCCCGAACACGATCGATGTAATAAATTAGATATAATTCCGATGAGTGCATGAAGAGCATTAATTGAAGTGGATTCGTTAGCAATTTGTTGCGGATTTTAATGCTATGCTCAATTCAATATCTGCACCAGTAAGGACTAGCATCTTTCTCATTTACAATGATCCAATTATTCCGCTAATAATTCGGTTGAAATTGATTCCTACTAGGTGATTTCCGATTAATTACAGTAGTGTATCAAATCATCCGTGGAGCTTAACTCAAAAGTCTATTGTATTTTAAGAGATTTTTTGATCTAAATACTCTGGGAAATTCTTCAATATGTTTTGAGGAATGTATTCATTGTTAGTATAATTCTTATAATCATCATATGATCAAACAAATCGAACTGCCTTGAAAGAAATAGAGAGCAACATAAATGGAACGCTATCTACTCAGTGAACAGGCCCGTTGCAGTGTTACAGTGGTCCAGAAAAACAATGACAGCAAATTCACGCATGCGCGTCAATATGCATAAGCATGGTTGTCCGGCCAGATAACGCGACAGATAATTGCACCATAGGTTAAAAAAATTAAACAAATCGATCTAAAATAAATGACCGGCTTGGAGAGACTAATAGAAAATCGTTCATTCAGATTAACTTACATTACATAATATGTTTCTTATGATCATGGCAAAGGATCTGGAAATTGTTCGTTATGGACATTTCGTTTGTTACAGGTTCCTGTATATGCCAGTTTCACTATAATTTCTATATTACTACTCTATATACGTTTGCCTTATATATGAAACTATAAACGTGCTTAAGGAAATATTTAAAGTTTGTTTTTCTGAAACATCCTGTGGAGGTCACTAACTGTGACGTTACAATATAACACGGTACCTTCATGATTTGACAGGAGGGGGTGCCCGAGCAATTCAAACGAAAAGAACATGCACAGTAGGTTTTTACTATCTGCAACAAATCACCGCTACAACGCCGTCCTAGCTGGTTTATATCGACATGTCCGATTTGTAAATGCGACTGCAGAGAGACCAGCTTGTCGGGGAAGGTCCGGTCGAGCATGAACGCGGCCGACCGTTGTCGAAGGCCTTTTGCCAGTTACGTGGGCCTGGCCCACACGACTGCCATGTTGGTTCGTGTCTCATTTGTCCAGGCACCAACCGGATCTGACCTGTTCCTATTAACCCCGCACGGTCCTTACTGAATTCTGTCATTCGAACCTCTTCTTATTTCCTGTTTCCACAGATTCTCGTCGCTGACCGTCCGCTCTTACCTAAAGTTTCCGGTCTATTCGATGTGGTAATCTATTTGCGGCTTTGTAACGTGTTATTTCTCGTGGACGCCGGCGTCGAGAGAGGATCCGTTGAGAGCCGACAGCGACAAGCTAGAGACGACAAGTGTGCGCCCGTGGGTGGCAGAAAAGAGGCGATTGCGCCATCGGGCGGTGATGGGGGGGGGGTGCGCCCACTCTCAGCGGCGTGTTTATATACTTCCAGGGTGTGCGATGCACGTCGGTCGGGCACGAAGCCCACCCAGGTAACGAGTTCCATTCACTGACAATGAGATGAACTGCCCGCCGAGATTAATAGTTTCGCGGACGAACGAACCTGTGGCGGTGCACGAGCTTGGCAACCAGCCCTAGGCATTATAGCGTTGGCTCAGCAGAATTACCACCCACCCGAAATGTTCCACGCCTGCTCATCCCCGACGCCTGCTAGCATCCTGCTAGCCACCTGGCAAACCAGGTGGAGGGAGGCTTTAATTGAAAATTACAAAACAAGCAAATGGCAATTTGCAATTTTCTACAATGGAATAATAGAAGAATGAGCTACGTTTGCGATGGCGGCTTAATAAAATGCATTGGCACACGTTCGGAAAATGAAGGCAGTACAAGCAGTTGAACGAAAAAAAGAATGGCACATTTGCAGGACGCGGTGGCAGACCGGTGTGTATTTTATTTGCTGAAGGGACACCCGCCAGTATTCTCTCGCAGATACATATAGTCACGCACGCACAAAGCAGCCCTTATTTATGTCCTTTTCTGAGCACCAGTATTTCTGCTGAACTTGTCTCGAAGTATCTCGTTCGGTGGGACTGTGCCCCCTGGAAGAACACAAAGAACTGCCAACTTGTGTGTGCGCTCCGCCGACCTATTTTTTCAATTTCTTTTCTATTTTTGCCGTCCATCTATTGCTTTCGCCGATGAAAACGGCGTATGCCGGCCACGCTTCTTTGTGGTTATGGCGGCGCAGCGGGTGACGAAAATATAATTGCAATACTAAATTCCAATTTATTCCCAGACGCTGCCGATGTGGCACAGTGCATATACATTACCAGAAATAAACGAAAAATAGATTGAAATAGGATACACCGAAATGGATATGTTGATAT
Source organism: Weissflogia rhopalogaster (assembly GCA_019419845.2). Lineage (NCBI taxonomy): Eukaryota > Metazoa > Arthropoda > Insecta > Coleoptera > Staphylinidae > Weissflogia > Weissflogia rhopalogaster. The sequence continues at coordinate 534,914 of WSZQ02000004.1, read as the reverse complement.
GTATTCCCAAAATATATGCAAAACAAGATTTATATGTTTTCCCAAACATCTCAACTGGAAAATAAAGACACATTTTCATATACAATCGAATACATTTACATTTATATAATATATATTTTATATTCCATTAATTGTTCTATATCTATTGAAAAAAACATATTAAGCAATGAAATTTCATTTAAAATATACTCCAAATCGACGACACTCCAAATATTTGCATTTATTAACTCAAATAAAACTGATAATACAGTGTGACATTTCCATATTTCAATAATCATTCATTAATCCTTCCAATTTGTCGGTTTTAACCGTCAGGAATGATTTATTTACCCAAAAAGTACTGTATATTATCAAAACTCTCATTGGGATTTGATTTGCTGCAAATTGCAGCTTTCAGTCGATGAACTAAAAAACGTATTAATTTCATTAGGTCTTCCCAAAAAATTCACTCAATCAAATTGAAATAGCAAAGTTCGCACAAACTTTTTGCCCACAAACTGTATTCTCGGCCATTATGCATTGGGGTTTTTATGTGTGTTCTTTTTGTTGTGTTTCTGATGGGTGTTAGTGTATTGCCGCCACCCGGGTGAATAGAAGTAGACATGTTTTTGGCGGAGGATTTTAAGTGAATAAGAGAGCTACTTTTCGCATCGCGTTACGCTCTGACGTAGAAATACTGCTCTGATACATCATGCGTTCGCGTCCCTTTATCTACGCCCCCGGTTTGGCGGCTACGATGCTGTGGATGTGAGAGCTACTTAAGCGGCGGAACTGATTTAACTTCATTTTAGCGCTTTCACACTCGCGCGGCGCGGCGCTACAGAGCATGTAACAATGATTTAACTTTACGCGAAACTTTCGCATTGTCGTATTATGTCCGCAAAAGTACCGACCATGGGTTCGCAAGTGACAATTCACAGCGCAATTAACTGCAATTCAACGACGCGCCTAATATATACGCGACTTGTTACGATCTCGATTAATTAGTCGATGTTTTGTTATGTAAAATAACTAAACACCACGCCTCCGTCGTACAGAGGCTGATGGTGGCGGTGGCGGCGTCGAAATAATAGCCGGTAATAAACTGGCGGTGAGCGCAATCCACGTGCAAACGTTGCGTCTTTGTGCGATTTACAGCCACCGCGCGGTGGTAACCTCGACGCAACTGCAAATATTTGTGATAACAGCATAGTAACGCAGCAATTACCATTTACGAGCGGTTAATGCCTGTGCCATGCTGTACTTTGAAGAAGCGCCCCAGAGAACACCCGGTCGCCCGAGGTGCATGCAACTTTGCGCCTGCAAGCTGGCATAAATCAGGGATGAAATCAAGCATTCGATCATCGATGAAATATTGACCTGCATTAGCACCGCGGACGACGAGATTAAACGCAAGCCGGGCGTTGCAATCGTTAATTTGAATGACCCACAAAAATACCAGGATTGGTCGTCTGTGTTTGGACTAGGTCTGGTTCGCTAGCGTACACTTTTTTGCCTCTGTTGCTATTGCTATTGCTCTGCGGATGCATTTTATCATGTAACCGGATTAACAAGAAATATCGTTATTATTCCCGATGGTGCCAGTGCGTATAATATTTGCAACGCGATATACGTATCGAAGTGGGCGCTCGTTCGACGCACGCCGGAAACCGGAAACCGTTCCTTATTTCTCGCCGTTGGAAACACGACGCCCCCCAATGTGCGAGCTGCAAGTACCCATCCTACACAGCCATCAGGCTCATTCGGCGATCAGTAATGGCGAGAAATTGCTGCCAAACATTTTTGCCACCCCGTCATCTTTCCAAAGCTGAACTAGTGCCTCAATACGAGTAGATTCGAGCTGCGCTGAAAAAAATCAGCCAAAGAGAAAGAACTAAATCGTGTTGGCACTGCACAAGATCAATTCATAAATCATAAAATATGTATGTGAATATATATACAAACAGAGAATTGCGGTGGTGGTACTGGTGGTGGCAGTTGTGGATAATGCCCCTGGCAAGGGGACAAATTTATGCTGCGCTTTTTGGTACTTGATTCTATTTGATTACATTTTTCCTTTATCTGATTTATATAAACTTATGCGACCGCATTCTCTGATTTACGATCTTGGAAGAAAACACTCCGGCATCGGCGGTCACCGACAACGCACAAACACAATGCTGGCCCAGGTTAGGGCCGCGTTTTCGACGCGGGAGTAAATGTTCAGCGCGAACGCGAAACGAAAGGAGGCTAAACAAAACGACACGGGATGGAAAGGTGGCCGTGCGCAGATAAAACCAGTGGCGACGGGAGCCCTGCTTGTATAAAGCAAGCGCAAATATTTTTATGTCCCTCGACATTGGGAATATCGCGCTCTGCGACGCTCATCGCATGCTGCAACGACTTCTGCTCGACGTGCTTTTATTTGGAACATTACGAATACTGGCGCTGTGCGCACTATTATTCCGTCTACTATTACTGTTCGCGCCACGGGAGAAACGGACCGCAATCGATAGAGGTAATTTAAGGTGCGGACGTAAACAGAACCGAGGAACCTGGAGAACGTCGCCGAATTGTATTTGAATCCACAAATCGGACTGAGGTCACTAGTTGCAAAAATGTCAAAAATTTCTACACAGCAATTTTCTTAACATCTAAATCAACAGAATATCATATAGGAACTACTTCTGTACCATTAGAGTACTTAAACTTGTCCATTAATAGACCTTGGGCATAAGAAACCTTCAAGCCAAAACGAACTATAATAGATCTAAACCAAGGGTCCTTATTTTTCTTTATAGCTGCAGGTGAATATACAGTAGAAAAGTATTAATTGTCTGAGTGATATTTTAATTATATAACCATTTTTTATAATTTTATATATTGTATATTTTCGTATGTCTGTTAAAACTTTTAAATGCGGGTCATATACCCGATGGGTCATATGTTGTCGATCGCTTGTCTAAACTGTTCCTATATGGTCAAGATGCAAGGGACGTTAATATAGTCATAATACTATTTTCAGGCACAGCTCAAATATTTTACAGAAGTCATAATGAGGAGTTCTAGACTGGGTTTCGATCCGGAAGAGGAACGGCAGAGGACCAATCAGACGAGTTTACTTACAGGTAAGTGTAAATATAAAACGTCCGCCTTGATCCAATCGTCAAGGCAAGAGAAATAAGATGATCCTTTGGCAGATTATAGTGAAATTTTTGTAGAATCCGTAGTAAACGGAAAGTAATGGGTCCATTTTCCGCTGCTGACTGGTTTCCGCACAATATGCAGCAGGCCACGGGGCAAAAAGCCAAAATATGTTTCTGATCAATATGCATTGCTGTAAAATCGATAAAAACGAAATTTCCAGCTTCCAGAAGGGCGTCAATTTTGCCCTTCTACCCTATAGTGCGAAGCCCATGATTTACCCTTGTATTATGTTCAGTTATACACAAATATTTCATTCCATTTGCGTGTGACCTGTATTAAAATTCTATCAGTTTTAATGCTAAAGGCTGGATTTTGTACATTTCAGGATCCGCATATGACCGGTTGCATAGTATTTGTAAATTTGTAATATTTTTAACCATATTAAACGGTTTCAAGTTCAAGTTTGCAAAGAAGCAAAAGAAAATACGCCCCAAACTAAATTGTCATATACCCAATACTCCACTTATATACAAATGAGAAAATGTAGATGAGTAACATGGGAATGTTGTGAGATCCCAAAAGGAAAAAGGATTTTAGCCACGTTAGCAAAGTTATGATTGGAAATCTCGTGCATTTCTGCGCGCGTGAAATTGCACTGCAAACGCTCTTGAACTGCTAATACGGAAAGTTACCTGCTTATTTTGCAAACTCACGCAAATATGTGTAATGAATGTTGTATAATGTATGCAATTACGTTTTATGAAAATGCAAATTCCCTGGAGCCAGCTTGAAATTTCCCACGAATCTGACCTTCCGAAAACAATTATCCGCCTATGCGTAAAGTTACCCAACATAATAGCGTTGTGAATTGCTATCTCTTTATAGCGATATAACCTGTATACTGTTTTATAGTTTCAGCTGCACCTTGCCAGTAAGTTAAAATTCTTTGAGAGCTAGTTCAAAAAGTTTTCCAGGCTTGCCTGGCTTCGTATAGTAACAATTCTACTAGTTAGTGTTACAAACATGTGTAGAAGATAGAGATACCGCGAAGGAGAATGTGCAAGTGCATATATTTTATTCCACGAAATAGGCGAGATCAGTTAACCGAGTTTCTCTTCAAATTTGAAACTTGTATGCCTTCAGGTAGGTACTCCCGGGAGACTAGAAAGTAACTATAAATGTATATTATATAGTTAACATAAAAGCTTTCCTGTATCCAATGAAATATGTATACTCATAAAGTTTAATGTGATAATTTCTTATGGGAGACTAAACGGCTTGGTTAGGTATTTTTCTTCAGACTGTTTAGTGTGCGATAGTGTGACGAATATATAATATAGGTTGTTTTCTCAAAGACTTTTTAAGGGTAACTCTTTTATTTTCATCGTCTCGCTCAAGAATAATTAGTTTCTAGTCTCATTCTACACTTGGTATACGTGTAGAGTACTTAAACTTGGTATACGTTTTATGTAAGTTGATAAGTAATAAACATTTTTATTATTAAATGACTTTTCTTTGCAATTTAGGTAATACGGTAAACTTTTCCCAAATGAAACAATATCAGTATTACATTATTTTAACTAATAAAATCTAAATCTGGATTAATTAATTTCAGTCAACACAACCACCGGCTAACACCGGTTATATACTTACTTTTAAATAAACATTTAAATTGTTTCGTTTCATTTTTACATAGCTATTTTCAATTTTATTTAATAATCAAACAGTTTAGTTCACGTTTGTATATAACCTATAACAAACACCAGTTCAATTAAAAATAAATGAAACAACTACTACATAACTATTTGTTTAATAAACTCTTCTAAAAAATCTTATAGTTAAAAATGTAAATTATTTCGAAATCGATAAATACGCTACGCTACTTCTAAAACTCAAAAGAGGTTTAATTTGCCATTATTGAGGTCATTATATGTTAACGTATAATTATAATTATCAATTGCATGATAATTATCGATTGCAATTATACATTAATGTGAATGCACTTAATACAACAACTATTATAATACAGCAACTATTATCATATTATATGGCGAACAAGTGATATCGTTTATTAAGTGTTAATCAACTGTTCAAGTACGTAATATATACCCTTCATTACTGTTCATTAATTCATCAAAGGAAAATGACATCGTGCATTAAATATATTAACTTTTGTACTCAATTTATTTCAATTTGTACCTTTTAAATATGTCTCACAGTTCTTAAAGTTACTGGAATGCTGTTCTTGTTCTCAATTACATTCCTCATAAAATACTTATATTTGCAGATAGTTCATAAGGGCGAAAACAAATTCAACATTTAGTTCTCCATTTGCCAGGGCCGACGACAATGCAGATCTCAAGAGTAATGCAAATATATAAATGTTAGTTAATTAAATTTCCACACATGCGAAGAAGTTCAGTAGCCCATGGCGCAACCTTCATATGGAGGCGACCAAATAAGCCTAGTTTTCGAGAGACATCCCTTTTCATTGTCTTTGGGAGGCGTACGGCTGCTAAATGGCCCATTTAACCAGCTCCACAAAATTGCCAATAAACATTTTCATATGTACATTGTACTCGTACCAGTCCAAATGACCCATTTTAATGTTCTGGAAATCTCATGTTCCATACTTGTCTGATTACAGTTACACAAAAAACAGATGACTTTGTTCAACTAGCTATGTAATAATACTATATATTTTCGACATACCAATCATGTTCATATTTCTTTCTTGATATTGTCAACCTACATTGAACAGCATTTGTCCGGTCCTGAATTTTATTCTTTGCAAAAACTAAACGCTTTTCTTTCAAGAGTTTTCTCTCATACTAAAAAAACATGAATAAAACCGATTAAAGCAACAAGAAACAATTAGTATAATGGCAATCTTTATCTTATTCACTAAAGTTGTTCGACGTACTTTCGATATATTTACGACAAGTATGTTTGTTGTGTCACCGAAGACTTGCTGCAAGAGTTTTTAAGCCATCGGCCAATGTTCGCCAATTCGCCCCCCAACCTACCCACCGCCAAAAGCAACGCAAACAAAACACAAATACATAAGCTTTTATTTATCGAGCTTAAAGCGTTACCAATAAGTTGGGAGCTTTGTCAGGTTATTTATGGCTACGCTACATTACATTCCAAAGTCGCAAAACACTCTGACAAACGATTGTTAATTAAACTATAAATATTCGCGCAAAAATCAGTACCGGGTTGGTGCGGCCCTCGCTGAGTGAGGCGCGAAAGCCGGCGCATGATTAAATATTTTCATTGCAACGTGACAAATTGCTCAGAACGTTGGCACACTCCGCTGGTGGCGGCGGATCGCCCGGGGGCCCTGGCTACGCATACACACTATCCTCATCGCACTTTTGCGAATGTATTCATGTCGAATTGCAGACCATTGGCAAAATGAAACCTCCGCAGCCTGTTCAAATTAATGGCCAACTATTTGCTCGTAATTTTGTGCAAAGTTTCTCTACACTAACGAGAACTTGAATATAAATACTGTCAACATATTTATTAATATTGTATTGATGGATATGTTTGGAATTTTCTGATTATAGTGGTTGTGAAGTGTCAATTACTGATCGATAAATTAATTAATATAATAAATTAATTTTAAGGGGACAATTTAGTTCAATTTAAAATTAATCAATTTATCGATAAAATCCTAAAAATGAAATCACAATTATGTTGCTCATAGAATTTTTCGATTCGGGTTTTCTATTCTACTAAAAAATAATGTATTGGGATATAGTATAATCGGAAGATGAATATATTTTTCTAGCAATTTAGGAGGTCATTTCTTTCGTAAATAAATGAGTGTATTGAGAAGGGTACTAGAGAGAAATTGATAAGTTATGAATAAGATGGAGTGGGGTAAGTGCACTCAACTTATTAGTTTTACTCTCAACCCAGACTTATATTTTTTAAATAATCAGTAGTCCGTCCCAAGCTTAAGTTCCGGAGCCATGCATGCGCTCAAAGTGGCTCAAAGTGCGTGTCAGAGGACACGTCTCGCGCTATAACGCGTTACGTTACGAAATAGTTAACCCCCCCAATAAGAAGTTACTATTGAAATAGTATTAAACCCAAATTCAGACAAGTATCTCAAGCATATTGCCATTAATTGGGCAAAATCTATGTGACCGCGACGGCATTAGCTTTGAATACGTTTCTATATATTAGATATCGAAATTTATCTCATATTACTTTAAAGAGAACCACTGTAGGCTCTTACCCACCTTACTTTTATGGACATTTATCGAATCAAATATTTTCTACTATCAATATTTGACATTTATTTCAAAATAAATTCATGGTCCAACTTGTTAGACCCTACTTTAGTATTTTCATAATGCGTATTTTCGAAAGAAAGTTGAACTTTTGCGAATGTACGATTTCGAAATTTAAATGGTATATAATTTAATATAATGCCAAATCGACAACTTTAATTAAAAGGTTTAAAATTAAATTCGATATAATATTTCATGAAATTTTAACGAAGTCAAATTAACATGCTGGATAATTATGTCTGACACTACATTTTACGATTCACAACGATGCGCTGTGATTAAAAACAAATTAATTAACTAATATCATCTCAGATATTTGTTTTCAGTGATTTTATACACAAATTGACACTCTGGATTATTTGTACAATTGTATTTTTAATTAACTCTTATTGGCAGTACTCATATTTACAATGTAATTTTCCGGGAAACTGGTATACGTATTAGACTTTTATACAAAACTGTATCGACCTATCAGCAATTAACAATTGTCACTCTATACGTTCCAAGAAACAATGCAAAAACATAGAAGGTATAAACAAAGAAACATGCAAAAAATAAAAAAAATACAGTGCAAAAATATCGCGAAAGTGTGTCGATACTAGACGGTGCTATAAAAAGTTTTCCGCCTTTCTGCTCGCATTTCTGTATACTGTTACATAAAAATCTATCAATTTAATGTGTGCCACAAATGTATTATCAGATATGGTTGATAGATATTTTGTTTTTTTTTTACTGCTGTGGAGTTAGGTCGTTTTTATTTACGACGCTGCCTAGCATAATTGTTTATATCCTTTTTATATCATGGATATATAAAAAATAAAATTCTGCAGGCATATAATACCATGGATTATAGCGTATTTATTGGGCGCTTTATACACTGCGCCGTTGTATATTTATTTCTATTTAATTAAATCCGAAGCTACGAATATCAAATAAGTATAGTTTTTCCAATATTTAATCAATAATGCGTGAAATATTGCAATATATTTATATATTTAATAAATCGGGATTTATAGGTGCAAATTTTCATAAATTGTCAAGTAGTATATTGTAGCAATTTTATAACCGAATACATTTTACATGTTTTAGTTGCGTATTCGGTGAGAGAGACGGAGTTAAAAGAAATGTGTAAAATATTCACTCTATGGTTATTTTTCGGAGTTTCTTGGTAAATGCTTAAACTGGATAATATATCCCACGGATAGTTTTGATCCTTTATAAGCCAATTTTCCACTTTGGAATCGGAAAACGAATCTCTATGCATTTGAATCGAAATCATAGCTTCCGTATCGGAGTAGAAGAATGCTGCTGATATCCCCAACTCTACATATAGAGGATTTATGGCATTGGATTGCCCTCGAATGGTATGATAATGGTCCTTAAACAGACCCCACTCGCACTACGCTTATCTATGAATGGTTGGGAAAACGAGCGGCAGCGCCTGATGTGCATCGGCTAAGCAGGCAACCCGGCGGATGATTCATGCATGCTTATTTTAAATCCCTGGAATTGATCTTCTTTTTCGTAGGCAATCATAACAACCATAACAGTAACTGACATACTTTAAAAATCATTTAGTCGTTTCAAAGGATGTCATCACATCCTTGTTGGCAACAAAACAATTCCCAGAACATATTTGCCTGCATTTCATGTGAGATTCTAGCAATTTCATATTTTTTTATGGAATACATACACATACGGAATTATTACTTAACAATTATACTTAAAAAAGATATTTATATTTCGATTCGTTGTGTACTTAACAATCATTAGTGGAAGAAACCGCGGGCGCCAGTGCTTCCCTCTGCTTCATTCATATTCCAGCGAGAGGCGCGCCAGCCGTATTTCCGATTGTCAATATATTTTATTATATTAATAGTTCATGTACAAACTAAGTATTTACCGACTATATTTAAAATAGAAATAATGAATTTTGCATGCAAGTTACGCTTAAATTTCTTAACACCACTCAAAGTATAACTATGTGTAGATGTAATTATGCATTTTGCATGCTTTTGTTCAATCTGCCCTGGATTCCCCGGGGAGTAAGAAGATGCGGGATGCCGCAGTCGCGTCTTACGCGCGTCGAGCATAAGTTGTGGTGCATAAAAGCATTACGTTTTTGCTCGGCAAGCCGAAGCCTCGCAGCAGCCAGAATTCATGCGACCGCGTGATATGAGGCCAAAAAAGATGGGAAAATGAAATAAACGTCGGCGAAGGACCCATCGCATAATTCCACAAGTGCACGCGACTCCAGAAAGCGAACAAAAGTCGTGATAAAAACGTGCTCGCATATATGGATCAACTATTGTCAAAGAAAAACTTGTACGGCCACTTCAACTGTCAACGAAACGCAACTTCTTGCTGGGAGAATGTCGCTCTCCCGTCGCTAAATATCTTCTAAGATTAAAGTGACTTGAGCGCTATCCATCTTGTTTTAATGCCGAGGATGCGAGGGAAAAACGGCAGAATAAAACAAAGACGAAAATTATTTCTTTGAGGACTACTATTGATAAACGGTATCCAGGGGTGGAAAGATGTGAGGATTAATCTAATAAAGGCTATCATATTTCTAACGTTATATTAGAAAGTGGAGTTTAATATACTATAAATGATTGGAAATTAGGTAATAAGAGTATAAACCTCACGAAAGATACAGGGTTAATCTAAAATATAATCATATTAATCTATCTTAGTCTTTAGCATTTCCTAGAACGTTTATGTTGAAGGACGCAATGATAAAACACAAAGTTATCGAATAGGGAAGATTTTAATAAAGGCGGAACAAAGATGGGGGGATGTTATTCGTACTTCTTCTCAACATGGTGAAAAACACGGAGAGTGCTTCCAGCGTTATCTGCGGCATAGAAATAAATCTTGACTCAGATATAATGAAGAATATTATAAGCGATTTACATAATTTCTACTTTCATGCCGCCATATTGCAAGTCATCATCAGGATCAAAATGGCATCGTCATTTTCAACCCCATGTTCTCGTTTCTAAGAATATTTCTAATGTACCTACATTCAATGATTATTATAATATAAAATAAACATTTGCGCAAATAGAACCAGGGTGTCCTTGGTTAGTTTCCTTCCCTATGATATATTTCCCTGAAGTTCGATGTCAATTTAGCAAAGTGACAGACCAGAAAGCCCCCTTCAAAGGCATTACGCCAAGACGGAGGCGCCGATGATAATACTCTACTTTACTAGAAGCCTGGCTTATTAACAATGTTAATCTTTGGATTTTGATGAAATTGATTAAATTTCGACGGACGTAAAATATTTACTCATTAATGCTTTATTCAATTATTATTGTACCAATTATCCCGTTGGCGTTGCATGCCTTGATGTAGCAGCAGTTCGGCATTCGTTTCAATTTGAGAGTAATAGACTAATCGAGAAGGTAAACAATGAAATACGGAACGAAAGGATGGCAAAGTTGGAATATAATTGGAATGTACAGACTTTCCAGCGGTTTAATCATTTATAAATGCATTTAATTCCTTCAATTATGAAAAATATACCTTACCTATACATTTACCCTTTTAAACGAAAGGTAAATATATAAATTCATTTAATTTATATGCGCAAAATGGGGATTTTAAAAACAATAAACTTGTTTATATTGCGAATTTCTATAGATAAATTATGTAGTCTAAAATAATGTTTCAAATCGAAATGAAATTTAAGTAATCGTTTTGATATTGTTGATAATATCGTGGAATAACAAGGCTCAATGTATTAAATATTTTAGAAATCATATATTATCTCTCGAACGGACAGGCAATGATCTACCATGGGTTTAAACGCTTTTTCGTGAAAAGTCGTTTGGCCACACCTAAATACGTTTCTCTTTTATATTTTGGTATCGTATGTTAACACTTGAACCGTTAAAGCCACTGATCTCCCAATGTGTTTAAACATACGTTTTAGCAAAAATAGCAAGTCTCATAAGAACATTTAAACACGTGGTTTCCTTTGTCTGACTAATGAATTAAAATGAGACAGGTTGTTACATTTAAGTAAAGCTAAAGACTTCCCAATGTTAAAACGCAAATAAATCGTTTATACGTAGATAACTCGTTTGAGTATAATTAATAACGTTCTTTTCTATAATATTTTAGGAAATATTTTCCCAAATATTAGAAATCCCATGTTACCACTAGAAAAGTTAATGGATCGACCTTCCAATGTGTTTGCTTGCAACTTGCAACCGCAAAAAAATCGGTTGAGCACATTTCACATGTTTTTCTTATATTGTAGGGAATATTGTTAAAAAATTCTGAAATCACTTGTTATTAACTTCATTAAATATAATATATAAAAAAGTATAAGATAATTTCTAAAGTGATACTTAATCTGAGCACTTCAGAGGATCTATGTGTATTCAAAATATAACAAAACCGAAGTGACAACTCTGGGCGGTTTTCTTCCTCTCGGCATTCAAGAATATTCTCATGGCTGTTATCATTTTCGATGTTTTCTTCCATATTCTATTCAATGACACAATTGTGACCTCACGTCTGGCTTGGCAGAGCATTCAGGACGCTTGACGGCGTATTGTATCAGCGAGCTGTCGTGTCGCCGCGGGTCCTCCAGCATCCACTCATCATTCACACTGTCCTCGACTGATCAACACTCGAAACAATCCGGCAATTGGACGTCGAGTTGGGATGTCGCCGTCATCAGGCAAATCAATGATCACTTCAACTGTCGCCTGACTGATCAAATAGACAAACGTGCTGCCGCCAACGCGTACGCACACATGCTCGCACACCAAAACCAAAGCGTCCTCCAAACAAGCGTCAGCCGCATACATTCAAACCCAACACACGCCAATCCGCTTTCCATCCATTGCCACCGCCGAAGACAAAGACAAACACGAGATTCGTCGAGTGGATTTCAGACGTTTCAAAGTCGAATTGTTCCCTCCTCTGTCACCCTTCAGTCGTGATCAGACAAAGCTCTAACCATTAGTTTAGATCACGACATGAATTATTATTGTGATATAGATAGATATTGTTAATCCGAAGATATCAAAAGGTATATGTATCATTATTTCCATGAATTTAGGATCAAAATGTGCACCATTCTTTTCAAACAATTTCTTATTCCGTCCGCGACTTCTTTTCCAATTGAGTAGGGTGTCTTTTAAGTTCGAAGCTGTGGTGCGGCATGTCAATGATCGAACTACTTACTTTTGAAAAACTTGTACAAGGCTTGCAATGCCACCATAGTCTTTGCTTTGCCTCAATCACGCTGAGCTCAGCCGACGGACTTTTTCCCGAGTTTTCGTCTAATGTCGTTGATAGAAAACGAAGTGTTCGAGATTGGCAAAAAACTCGGGCACATAGAGGTCACCCGCAAAGAAGAAACACTGAGTTTCTCTCCATTTTTTGTGATAATAAGATTTCGATATTCCTTTTCTGTCATAAAATTTGGAGATGAACTTATTGTTAGCATTAAACAATGTCTATATTTGCAAAAAATAGAGAGTTCTGTATACATTTTATACATTTCTTGCATTTCACAAGCCTTTTAACATAAATATTATCTTTTCATAAAATACGTTTCAAGGCCACAGATGGGACTACAATAATATTTCTATATTTCCACAAACCCAAGCCTTCAGGAGTATTTTTAAATATTTGTAGACATTGTCATGTTATCTTTAAATTTCGCAGAAAATCGCAAGGTTTGGTAGAAGGTTTGGTAGAGTTAACCAAGATTTGAGCAGGAAGGTAACTCAAACAACATGAATTACATAAATAGAAGATATTTTACACACGTGTGCTATTTTACAAAATTCGGATGAATTGCAACTTTTATACCTATATTTTTGCAGTTTACTATCACGAAGTTCGCATAAACTGCATTGCCTGACTACGCATTTTTAGGAATAGTAAACATTTGCTTCGAAAATGCATTCGCTAGTCTATTTGTATAAATTAAGACAAATACTGTCTAATGCTAGTTAAACTTTGTTTAATAAAATAAAATATTGGAGATAAATATAATGTTGGAGTTTAACTCAAATAAAGATATTTTTATGTAATATAGTTACTATGTGTCTATAAAAAGTCTTCAACGCAATCGTTAAAAATAATGATAAAAATTAAAAAGAAGGAAAATAAACTGGTATGTAAGATCGCCAGGAGTTATTTAGCAATTGTGACAAGCCTTTAACGTTCTAGATGTTATTTTTCTGTATAACATAGACGTATCCAGATTAAAATCATCAAGATATCTTTATTGAGTTGTATAACTTTATATAACGGACGCAGTTATCGCAACAATTGTAAACCACGATCATTTGATTTAGCGTAATTCCCGTTTTTACACGCGGCAATAAAACGGCCTCGTGAAAACGATGCTTAACAAATATTCAAAGCCGTATACTTTATGATAATACAAAACCAAGACAAGACTATAATATCCCTATTCGGGGTTGAGGAATGGACTCGGCCAGTGCTGCCCTCGCACGAGCCCATAAACATGCGCATAACGACCGAACATAAATTAAAATTAAATATGCGGTAACTTCCCGCAGTAAAAATTAGTTCCAATTTAATTACCCATCGCAGCCGCACCACCGATGGTAGAAAATTATGGCGAGTTGTGCGTACGCTCGTTGCATTCAATTAATGGACGTGCATTTTTGATGGCGGAGGCGCCGGGCTGAAATGCGCTCGACGATATTTTCGCGCCTTCCATTGTGCAGTAAATTAACCTGGCGCGCACGCGCCAATCGTTTAAATAATTGCCGTGTGTTAATAATGTTCTTATATAAGCGCACCGCGTTTCGCTAGTTGTTCGGGATGCGGCCAGTGCTTCGACGAATATTTCAATGGTGGGCGTTGGGGGCCGAACCGTTGAAGCTATCGACCTCTCGATGCGTTTAAACGACTTATTTCGCGAAAATAATGCGTTTAAACGCATCTAAACTTGATTTTCATTTATATT
>WSZQ02000004.1:484732-511210 GCA_019419845.2 Weissflogia rhopalogaster | reverse complement strand
GCAAACAATATTTAAAGTTACAACCATATAAATCATTTTGCGCATTATAATTTCACACACAAATAATTTTATCACATTGTGAAGTGTCATTGTAATGATGCTCTACTGTTTTCGCATCTACATAAACAATGTCGCCATGTTATACACATTTGATAAAAGGTTGCTTATCTTTTATAATTTTCATTTTAAATTCTATAAAATTTAAATATGAATATTGCATTTCTTAAAGGATTCGATAAATTATGGTTGGAGTAATAGCCTCTTTGCATCCTACTATCCACTGTTGATGTCCAGCTCTTCCCTGATCATCTGCCTGTGGGCGGAAGTGTTTCACCTGCGCGATATTCGCTGGGAGAAGCCACAATTCCTCTCCAAGTCTTTCCTCGGCTTCGTCACATTTAACATCATCACGTACGGCCTCCTGCTGAGCGAGGTGGTCATCACGCACTTTGCCGAACCGCCGCCAGACGACCGCAGCTTCTACACGCACATCTTCAACGGCATCTACGCTGTTCTGCTATTCGTCGTCGTCATCTTCTTCCTTATCTACGGCGTTGAAGTCTACTTTAAAGTACGCGGCGCCTTCGTCACCAAACCGGTGCAGTTGGCAACACCACTGACCGCTGGGGAAGTCGATCCGCTACGCTCCAACGAGGACATCCGGCCCGAGATCAACAACTCCCAACTGCAGCAATCACGCGTCGGTCTGCTGAGCATGGCGATGATGCTTATTATTATCGTCGGATTCTTATTCTCGGAAACGCTGTCGGAATTCTGGAAGACGAAGGTGCCGCTGGAATCACGTAATTGGCACGATATTATCTTTCGCGTGGTAGAGATCGGCGTCGCCGTATGGTTTCCTGCCGTGCTGTGGAACAGCATCCAACCGGGGGAATTGTGGATTTTGAATCCGAAGAAGTTGTTGGCGAAGCTGGAGACGAAGACGTGCGATATGTTGGCACAGCCGGAGTGTAATAATGCCGAGACGGATGCGTTTATCGATAAAGATCGCCGAGAGTGTTGGATTTGCTACGAATCTGACAAGCAGGAGCCGATGATACAACCGTGTGATTGCACTGGGGATGTTTCCAGCGTGCATCATGAGTGTCTACGGAGGTGGCTGATTGAGAGTTCGTCATCCAGCACCGATAATCTTCGATGTAAGGTCTGTAATTGTGCGTATGATGTGAGAAGTTCGACCCGTCTCGATTGGGAACGGGGATTCACGGCACATCATTGGGGCAGCACCGCCGTCATCATCACATGTCTCTGCTTGGGTCTATCTGTATCTTGGATCGTAATTCAAATGTTTGATGGCTCGTATATTCGTATAACCAGTGCTAGTTTTGCACTGTTAATCATCTACATTTGTGTTAAGTAAGTACTTTTTTATATAATAGAACAATTTAATCATTATTTAAGTCTCGTCCTGATCAGATCATGCCTCTCGATTTAAGAAATCCTTTCCGAGCTACAAAAGAACAGATTAACCATTAACTATTGCTAAAATATATTAACTATTACTAATTCCAAAATAACCAAAAATAGTTTCTAAATAATCACGTGCAAATATTTGTCTAGGAAACGATTAGTCATGCGTTCACCTTATTATATTTTAAATACCTGAATACCATGTTTTATTAATGCGTTTAACGTACAATTGTGTTTTTCTATGTTAGGTTTTTGGGACAAAATACGGTAAACGCTTATCAGCGCGCCAAGGTCGGAGCAATGAGCATTGGCAATCATGTGGCGACAATCAGCGCGACCGTCAACGTTGACGTCCCGAAAACGGAGCCAGCTGCGTTGTGAAACCACATCTAAGATGAATACAGAACCAGATAGCTGGCGAAGACGAGCAAGCATACACAATCTACGCGCTTTACCCTTTTATTTCTTTAGTTTCACAGCTTTGATCTTATTTTGGGAAATGTGAACAAGGCGTGAAAATCAAATCGATAACGGAATCTTGTGATATTGATATATACATATAAATTACTAATTTTAGTTTTAAGCACATACCCGCATACATACATGTAAGATATTTAATTATTAAGCGGTATCTTTTACGTTGTAAACGTTTCCGAGTCGATGGAATATTGGACGCAAGGTTGCATTATATATTGGCGATCGAGTTTATTCGATCATCAGTTGTGGCGTACGAACACGTGTTTTGTACTAGAGTACTTAAAAAAATTAAGCAATCACATGCTGGAACAAATTTTTAATGAACCGATAATGCAACACGAAAGAAAAAGTATTTTTTATATACATAATGAACGAAACGTTGTTCTTTAAGCTTCTTCATTTTATTGTTTTATACGTTTAAACGCATTAAGTTGGATTGTTTTCGGGTGTACTCATGTGCAATGTGTGAAACGAAGGTGTGGAGAAAGTACAATGTAAATAATCATCGTAATAATCACAAATTTACTAGGAGTAGCTGACTAAAGAGCGAAATTACCTAAGAATTGTTTCAATGTGAGGCGACGTTAAACAGAAAAATAAACCCAGTCAAGTATTATGCAATAGTTTATGCTACATTGTCTATGTGAACAATAGTGTAGACACATTGAGAGTGATATGAGAGGATAGAGGAAGCACTTGAGCCTAGTGAGAGGGAACTTTATGTCGAATCACGTATACAATACAATAGTCGAGCAGAAAGTAGACTTAAATTGTTCTATATAACATGTAAACATGTGTGTTTTATGGTCAATGCTACTTTCGATGTTTTTTAGATGAGGTGTAAGATGTGAACTTTCACATGTTTTTGGTTGAAATTTTCATAATATCTTGTTATATATACCAATAAATAGATGCAGATGTTGCGTTTCTTGGGAATCTTACATGATAAATCAAAAATGAAGGCATCATAGAGGAAATTGTGTCGATTAATTTTAGTTTTACTATATTTATTAAAATAATTAGAATTGAGGTTTCATAACGCATTTTCTAGAATGCTTCTTTATCGAAATGATAGATTTTGTTGTATTATAACAACTGTAATGATACACCAAATGTAAGTATATTGAGTTTGATGGTTTCAGATCTCGGTGGTGTTCCTGGTATGTGTAACAATTGTTTTACGATTACAAATTCCGCTGGGTCCATATATACTCAAATCAAGGGTAGACAAAGAAAATACCTTCCAGTGGACTTAGAAAGTGGTGGTGTTCTGCATTTCGCAAGTAATAAAGACATTTCATTGCTTTTCAAAAATATGACATATAGCAACGTGAAAAACGATTAAAAAATATGTTCCGGGGGACCCAGAAATTGGTCCCAATATGAAATAGGACTACGAGATGTGCTAAACAAATTAAAAGTATTCCCATCCTGCAATGTATAGCATATCCCATTCAAATAACGTTATCTAACAAGTAAGTGGAAAAAAGTTGTGAGTGAAAATAACAAAAGGAAAACAAGCAAAATGACCATGTTCTGCAGGTCGCCTATTGTTATCCCGTGTAAAATATATACAAAATAATTTAAACAATTAAATGGTGTGGTAAAAATTCTATATTCAGATAGATAACTGAGATATAGCTACAAGAACATGATGGCATGACCAAGGACGTGATAAAATGTATATCTTTGACTTGCCTTTGCAAAAAGAAAATGCCACGCGTGAATTCTGCAAATTTGAACCCGCCCATTCCGTAGAGTATGCGTGATAAACCCAATTATATGTAACTTTTCCCCGACAGCGCCAGCTATACTTCGATGTTTGGACTTAAAACATTTTTTACCGATGCAAAAGAAAACAATGGGTCCGCCGATTGCGTCATAGCAATTACAAATATAATAATACAGGCATATCTAATTAACAGATGTTCGCTCAATTGTCCAAATTCGTATTGTATTTTGTTCATATACGAAACATTTATATGTATAGAAGCTAATTAGGACATTTATACTCTTACTTTTACTTATACACTTACAATTAGTAAGAGTGGTGGATGTTTCATTTTTTTTTAATCAATTTAAAACTGAAATTATTCTATTCATTCCTAAAAACATCTAATTATATCGTATGTGACACTCAGAGTTTAACATAGAGTTTTATTCGTTTAACACCACCATTCGTAAAATGAAAGAGTAACGTTTAGTATGTATATACTACAATTGTCGCATGGAATTGCTGCAAATTATAAGAAATACTGGACAATTTCATCTACACCAGCACATCCTTAACTTTAGGAAGATGTTTGTTCACCGGAGATAAAAAATCATTCACAGAGAGATAGAAGAAGATCGGAAGGACATGAATGATGGTATATATAACGTTTTGTTCATGCGTTTGAACAAAATGTGTTAACTATATGCAACACATTATACACCAAACAACAATTCCAGGAAAATATATTTACTAGAAACCAAAAATATAGTAATACAAATTCTCCTAGGCTTTATTCAGATAAATTACAATGTTCCACATTGACTACTATATAATTATTTTAGTTATCGGGCTGAACCGATTGGAAAACTCCCTTTTGGGCCATTTCCATGAAGTCCTTCTCAATGTCATAGTTCCTAGAACATTTCCACATAATTAATTAAATTGAAATACCCTATCAATAAGTAAAATTATCCATATTTACTTGTAAAACTCCTTATAGGTTTCCTTACGTGGATTTCCAAGAAAAACGCGAACACCTGCACCGGTCAAAACAGTCATCCCAATTGCCAATGCCAAATTACGTTTAATATCACGATGCAACAGGCCACGCATCACAGGCTTCGCTAGCTTAGCTCCAGACATTCTTACAACTTCTAGATAAACTTTACATCAGAAATAAATAAATTCTATCTCAATCTATCACTTACTGACAATTTTATAACAAAATTATATAACAATAACGATTGGAGGTACGTGCGAATCGTCGAAGGAGGATGACAGTATGATTATCAACTCAAGCACTCGAGACCGGAGTCGATAAAACGCTCGTGTGACGCGGAATTTTATACTTTAATCAATAGGAGCGATGCGACCAGCGTTTTGCCGCCGCTGTGGTCGCTTTTTGGGGGAGAATCTACGCCGGTTGGCTGCAGGCACACCGATGTTTACCTTCAATGTTTATCCAAGAGTCGTAAAAGTGGATGCAAGTTGACGTTTGTCGCTAAAAATACCAATGATTCGCAAGCAGTCGTAAACTGGAAAAGCAGAACGTTGCAATAATCCAAGGTAACACCTTTACATGCGATTAATTCTAAACTAAATGCACTTTTTCAATCATAAATCATATTTGGGACTAACAATAGTTGAATAGGTTGTTCCAGGTATGCCTACCGATAAATATTTATCAACTTTATCAATGTGTAAACATCGATTATTTACGAAACGCTTCCTCGACTAGTAAAGCAGCATGTGGAGAAAATATTACCTAAAATCTAGTTGGAAAGTGCATCGATGGAATAAAATTAATAAGTTTGAAGGAACCGGTGAAAATGGGTATGTCTTTTTAAATATTCTTACCATAATTTGTAGTTTTACAGATCTTTATTACTTCTAGATTGCCTATACACTTATTAACACATTTTTACTGACTTTACTTGGCGGAATCAAACAGACCCTTCTTTCTCATCTCCTCAAATTCCTTATCAATGTTGTAGTTCCTGAAAAGAAACACAATTACATAATAGCCTTGCAACATGCATAAAATCGATGTTAGTAACTATTAGTAGCTATAAAAAACAGGTACTTTCTTGTGTTTTATCGTTTTAAAAGAATATGTCTACAGACTAAGAATTAATAAGAGAAAACCTACTTGTAGAAGTTGGCGTATGTCGCCTTACGTGGTTCATTCAAGAGGAGCTTCTGGGCGACGCCAGAACCGATGGCGATACTGATAGCAATTGCGAGATTCCTGGCGATCTGCTTGTTGAGGAGACCTCGGAGTTGAGGTTTAGCTATCGCACCAGCCATCTGAAAAGGAAATTAACGTTTTTCATAAAATTCTAATCAGATGGTTTGAGGTAGACAACCCACATTACATCAAACTTTAATTAAAGAAAATCAATTATACAAGCACCTTTAGAAATTAATTCACTCATATTTTGGACAATATTAATTAACATTTATCATTCCAAGGGCCTGGCACATAAGGTTTGATTCCATAAGGGCCGTTTCGGGAGCTTTGGGTAATGGCGAAGGTTATTACATAACATATGAAGGCACTATTAGAGTGGAGGACGACATTGCTGAGAGGATCTAAAAGGATAAGTTGGTAGTTTGGATAAAATGATTCTTAGACTTCACCTTACCTTCTTCGAGTTAATTAATTAAATAATTTCTGCAAGCGGTGTCGTCTTCGCCAGTCGATACTGGATTTTGTTGTCAGTTTCTAGAAGATGGCCGCTGTCTTTGACTTCCGGCTGAGCGCAACTACTCTGAGGTCAAAACAACGCCAAAATAAAGTTAAATTAATTATTATGCCTTTGTCAGACCAATATTATTACTGAAAGTTGCTCGCAAAATTGTACTATGTTGTTAGATATGTATTAAATTGAATAAAATGGTTTCAATCCGAAGAAATTTCGTTTGTTTGGGTTTGTATGTGACTGTCAAAATATGACGTAGCAGAAGTTTATTTTTGAAATATTTCATGTGAAATTCAAGAATAGTCTCTAATTTTATACTTTTCAGATGTGGTTTTTAATGTATATTACGTATACATTCCGTGTGTAGGCGTAAATAGATATATATGAGTTGGTGAGTGTTTTTTGTGCTGGAAGTTTGAATTTCGCGCCGCGCGCCACCGTCCCAGAATGCATCGCGCGCCGTATCGTCGTGACCATCGCGCATCGCTGTGTGCGCTTTCCGAATGGCGTCCAGTTGTTATTGTTGCGAGCGTACGAGCGATTTGCGAGCGAGAATTATGTGCGTTTCTGGTGCGTTCGGCGTGTGCGTGATCGTCTCGTAGGGTGGCCCGTGAACGCCGACCGTGCGCCGACAGCAACGTCTCGTGCGGCGCCTGTATCCGCCGTCTGTGTTCGAAAAGTGTGTCACGTAAAATGGGGTACGTAGTGCTGGTGCAGCGGCCGTGTGCGAGCGCGCGCCGATTGGGGCAAGGAAATATCGCGCCCATTGTGGCGCGCGCTCGTTGAGGCTCATCGCCGACAAGGCATGCTGGTGGAGGCGCTTAGTGCATCGCCGACGGGCTCGCTTCCAACTCTACTCGAATCCCGCCGCTGCTGACAATGGCAACACATGGAAAAATTCACTCCCCCGTCCGCAGCCACACACAAGATGGCTGCGCTGCCATCTAGCCGAGCGGCGCAGATCCGCGGATCTTTTGACAGCGCGCGGGCCCTCGAGAGAGGTGTCCACGACGTGTGCGACCGTCGCAACCTCCCCGCGGATGGTTTTCCATAGTGTGTGCGTACAGCGAGCGGTTGGATTCGTGCGAGTTGCACCAGCGAGGTCGTCGACGACGACGATGTCCACTTGCAGCAGTGACCATCAGATCAACAAAACCACTGGATTAATGTGTGAAATCAATGTTTCTCTTACTACTGGTGGTTTCTGCTGATCATGGAAAGTCGAAAGTGATAAAATTGACGTGTTGTACACTTTTTATTGGATACCGCCTTTGGATTATAGTGGTTACCAATATTTTATTCCCTTTAAATATGTTGTGGTTGTGTTTTAAATGTTCGGTTTTGTTTTAAATTAGTTAGTAAACGCGTATTTAGGCGTTGTTAAGGTTTGATAGTGCTTCTTAAAGGTTTGTGTCTGTTTTTTAGATGGCAGCAGATAGCGCAGGTGGCACTGTAACCACAGTGGTGACCTGTGAGGGCGATTTGCACCATCCGCAGTTCCACGCGCAATTCGGCGCGACGCTCGCGCAGCTGGAGGGCCTCTTGGGTGAGCCGGTGCACGTACGCAAGCTGGAGCCGTGGAACTCGGTGCGCGTGACGCTGTCCATTCCGCGGGAAGCAGCGTTGCGATTGCGGCAGCTCGCCAACGATGGCAACCAGCGGCTGCGCGCCCTCGGCATCCTCAGCGTGCAGGTGGAGGGCGATCAGGTCATCTCGTTGCGGCTAGCGGCCGGCGACGGCGAGCAAGAGATCGTTCTGCGCACGAGTTCGACGGCGGCGTCGACGGCCACAACCAGCAACAGTCAAGGTATGCATCAATTGCACCTATCGTTGGCGAAGGAGGTTTGTTGTTTACACCCTGTGCGTTTTAGATGCGACGAGTACAAGTACGCAAGCGACAAGTGCAGGAGGATTGTCGCAGTTGCTCGCTGGTGGTGGTACGCCGGCAGCGACTAGCGTGGACAATGCGGTGCCTACACCGCCAGCGGCAGTTGCCGCAACCGTTGCGTTGGCACAGCATACGCAACTTCAACATCCATCGCAACCGAATCATCTCGATAAAGTGCAATTCCGTTCGCCAAACGTCGTCTGTCCGACGGACGGCATTGTGCCGATGCCGAAGGTGTCGGCGAAAAGCAGCGGCGGGGGCGCGCACGCGCTGGGACCATTTCCGTTCGCCAGTATGAATCAGGCAATGCACACGAGTACAAATCATAATGGCACACCGCCGACGGCGGTGAGCACCAACACCAATTGCGGTGTAGCGACGACGGGCGTCGCCAGCGGTGGTAATAGCAGTCATGCGACACCACCGCCGCCCTATCCGGGCAAGCATCCACCCGTCACGCTTTCCAATCCGCTGCTGGTGAATTTGCTGCAGAACGAGGGCGCCGACGGCGACGGCCTTAAGCAGCAGCGCGTGAAACCGTCGTCGAGCGTCGGCGCTGGTGGCAATCCTGTTGTGCGCGTAAACAGTGTGAACAGTAACTGTAAAGTGACACAAGTGCAGCAGGTGCACGTGAAGCAGCAGCAACAGCCGCAACCCACCAGAAATCCTGTGCCTTATAACTCCTACCCACCGCCGTATCCCAGCAACGCGATGACCACAGCACCGTCAATTACGGCGCCTGTACAACCACCGTCTCAACAGCCGCGGTGGGAGCCGCCACAACCAACCGCAGCGCCTCAGCTACAGGACCTCACCGCCACGCTCACCGACTTCAAGCAGACCGACCTCGACATCCTGCTGCTTCCCAATCTGACGGGCAGTCCGCTGATTGATCTTCCCGATGTGGTGCTCAACGAGACTCGGCCGGTGCTCCTCATCAATCCGCTCACAGGCGAACTCGAACCGCAACTTGGAGATGAGAGCGACGATGAGTTTCGTGATGTTTTTACTGGTAGGTTCATTTTTCTTCACTTTTATTAATTTAAAGTTAATCTTGTCTAGAGACACTGATATTGTAATAAATGTCGATAAGAAACGAAAATGAAAAATTAAGAAAATCGTACCTGAAAGGCAGTTTGTTCCCATCAATAGGTTTCCTCGTCATTTACAATTAAAAATTACTTTATAATGTATGTTTTACCTGCATTAATATTTTACAATTTTATCGCTTCTCATTTTCATTTCGTTATTTTTATTAATTGCCCATTATTATCTTAAATTACGTGGTAATTAAGTAGTAAGTTTCGTAGTGAGATTAGTTTTATTGAATAATTTTGTTTGCAAGAATCTTTGGTTCTTGCATCTAATCTTGTACTCTGGAGTATATAAACCCTGGAAACAAATTATCGATACATATTGATAATTCGTTTTGATTAATATAGATATCGAGATTTTTGAGCTGGCGGACTAATGGCCATCTGCTTGTTATTCTATAAATTATAAATTCACTTTCATTTATATAATCGGGTTACCGTAAGCGATAGATTGTTATAAAATATTTATTAACTATTCTCTTAATTATTACACCACAGATCATTTTATTTCTGACAACATTTCGATATTATCAATATCAACATTTCGTCATTGTATAGTTTATGATTATGATATACTCATAATAATTGTTTCTATTAGGTTTACCAATGTCGCCTGTACACTTTTCTGACGAAGATACCAACTCTACCATTCGCCCAGATACAACGGATCAAAGCGATTCTGAGAGTCGCTCGTGTCACAGCGATAGCAGCAAACACTCAAAGGCTGCGAAAACGCGAACGCGAGAGAAAACAGGTCGTGATTCACCCTCTATTGGCAACAAACAAGCTGCAGCCACCGGTCCAACTACCGAGAAGATCAAGCTGCGCCTCAAGCTGGAAAAGTCCGAGCCGGTGAACACCGTCTATAAGGCGGATTTTGTCAACGCCACGAACATGCTACCGAAGAAGGCAGCGCTGACGAACAACCTCCAACTGAGTGGCGCCGTCAACGCGACTTCGACCACGCCCACCGCGCCAACGCCGTCAGCGGGGGAAGAGCCGCGCGTGCCGCCGCTGCATATCTCACTCCGGGGCCGGCACGTCGTCATCAGCAGCAAGAAGAAGCTGAAACTCGCCGAGAGTGTGAAGACGACGAAGCCAAAGAAGACGCTTGAGTATGGCAGCGGTGCGAAATTGAAGCGCGATCGCGTCCTAGACACCACCAGCCCCGATGACCGCAAGATGAAGGTGCCGAAGCTGATCACGGACGTTGAGAGCACCGAACTGCTGTACAACAATCACATTCAGTTTCACAAGGACAAACTGAAGGAGCGCCGCGGCAGCGATTCGGAGTTGACGCGAAATAACAAGAAATACGCTGAGACGAACGGCACGGAGCGGCGGATGAGTCAGAGCGATGATGGTTACGATCCGGAGGCGGTACTCGGCTCGACCAACGTCGGCACTGTCGCGGCGATCAATAAGATTCGCAACAAGGAGAAGTTTAAGTCGAAGGAGAACTTTAAGAGCAGCAAGGATTTGAACCGGTTTAAGGGGTATATGAACGATAGGGTGGCGGTGGCGGCAGTGACGCAGACAGAGAAGAAGCCCATCTTGCCCACGCTACCGACGAACGACATCGATATGGAGGCCAGGTTTAAAGAGCGCCTGCTGAAGGTCGACGCTGTTGAGGATAAGGCTAAGGTAGAGGAGCTCATTCAGACGCTAGAGGATGAGCCAGCGAGCGTTAAGGACAAACCACCCGAAGCGGACAAGTGTAATACCCCCGATCGTGCGCCGCACGTCAAGGAACATCTTCTACAGGAAAAACAAGCGGGGCGTGGTTCGCCAAATTCAGGAGCACAGGGCGAAGATAGCGGCATCGAAAGTATGGATGCGCTCAGCGAGAAGAGTCCGAATCAGGCGAGTCAGAGCCCGCATGGTGGCGGTGATGATGCGAAGAGCAAGACGCAGGTGCCAGACACGGATATACTCGACATCGAGGCGCAGCTGGCGAAGATGGAAGGTATGCATGAAGTGCGAGATGCAAGCGAGGTGGGTGCCGACGGTGAGGAGGTGGACGGCGAGCAGGAGGATCTCAACGAGAATCATCGCGGGCAGGGGAAGCAACGCGAGGCGAAGTGCTGTGTGCTCACGTCGCTGCAGGATGGACTGATTGGCAGCAAGACGACGACCGTGACAACGGCGACGGTCGCTACGAAGTCGAAGGCGGACGTGGCGATTAAGGGCAGTGGCGACTTGGAGCCGCTGCGCGTCAGTCCACCGCTGTATACGTACTCGAATGTGGTGGAGAAGTGCGGCGAAAGTCCCGATGCGAGCGGCGCTCGTGGCAAAAGCTTGCTGGAGCAGCTCCTCATTGACATACCGGAGACGCAGACGCCGAGCTCCCCATCACCGGCAACGCGCGGTTCGTCGGTGCGGACGCGCGCCGCCAGCAAGCTGAACTCGCCTGAAATCGCGCTCAGTTCGCCGAATGTGAACAACATCCCCAACTGTACGACGAACATGACGAGTCTTACGACCTCTACAGCCGTCACCGCTTGTGTGAATAACAAGCTGCGTACGACGCCCACCGGTAAACGGAAACGTCACGAGTCGGACTCTTCGACAAATAGTCTGAGCTTGGAGGGCGTCGTGGAGGGACAGCGAGCGAAGAAGGCGCGTAAATCCAGCGAGAACGCCGCTGAGCTGATTAAGGCGTGCGTGGATGGCAGCAAGACGGGGACGCCGGCGAATAATGCAAACGCAGCGGCGAATAACAACGCGACGGGCGGCGGTGGTAACAACGTGAAGAAGGCGACGCCCGAGGAGAGTTCCGACAGTGACGAACCGCTCATCGAGGTAGCCGGCAAGGTACGGAAGAACACCAGCACAACGGCGGCGACCCCTCGCGCTGTCAAAGTGAAGACTGCCAACGCGAATGCCACCACTGCTGCGACTGCAGTTAACAACATGCCAGGGGGGAAGGCGAATGTCAATACGCGACGATCGGTGCGGGCAATGCCTGCGATCAACACCAGGAGTAAAGGGGACAAGAGTAATCCAGAGGGGGATGTTATTCGGAGAAAAACACGAAGTGCCGGTATGTATTTTTTAATCTTACATTATTCTCTTTTTGTAAATCCTGTTTTCTTTGTTAATATAAACCACTCTTATTGTTAGTGGTGTCAAAATTACCGAAAATATCGTGAAAACATAATATCGACACGAAAAGTTAGCAACTACACCAGTAAGCCAGAACACCAATTGGAATAATCGGATTAACCTAGGATTTTCACCTTATTTTATTAAAAAATCGAGGACCCGGCCGAATGCAATTTGACATAATCCGTAACATTCAGGGATGGTTTGGCGTTTACCTTTGGTGGTCCTTTATAGAAGAATGATACTCAATTGGCCCTAATTTTAAAAAGTCAATTAAAATAATTTATTCGACTATAAAACGGATTTTCATTTGAGATTGGAAATCATCGAAATGAAATTCAGTATCAAATTTCGCTCCCATTATTTCCAATTTGGGGGGGGCTCTTTGTAAAAATCATACTAGACGTCGGTTATTTTTTCAAATATTTGTCCTTACAGTTGATTTAAAATAAAATATATGGAAGTTACATTTTTAGATTGCATTGCAACAAAGAAAATATAATCTTCAAATTTTAATGCCGTTTATGTCAAATTATGCCTCCATAAATATGCGATTGATTCTTCATTGACTAAAGTACGAAAGATACGAACAACACAAACTTCGGCAACAAACAATGAAAGATTTGAATCGAACAGTTATTGTAACGCTGCATTATATTTGTTCGAATCGATAGGACTAGAATAAAATTGAATGAGCAAGTGAGTGAGCGATAAAAACATGCTAATGATATCTGAAAGTGCTAATAGTACTTCAAAATAGTATTTCAAATTATTATATATTCAAGTTTTACTAAAATTGTAAATATGTGATTTATCGATAGGGAAGTAGTTTTGTGGAGATTATCATTATGTGTGCAGGTGTAAAGAAATCTTGGTATTTATTTTCTTTACTCTTTTAATATATAAATATTGAATAATTAATATTTAATGTAAAATTTTCAGTATCTGAGGGTGAGGGTAAAAGAAGAAAAGATATCAAGTGACAGTGCCAGATGGGTCGCGTCGACGCGTGCGATGAGGTGGCACAGCGAGGGTCACCCGCGCACCACGCCGATGATGGCCCATTCACCTCCACCGCGACGGCGGCAGCAGCAGCGGCTGCAGCAGATGCAACAGCTAACGCTGACCTCTTCTACCACCAGCTGCAGGAGGAACTCGAGGAGCTACTCGCCGGAGGCGGCGGCGGTGCGGAAGTACAAACACACATACCCGCTGACACTGTATAGATTGTGATATACTGTACATAGGTAGGTAATTGTAAATAGTAATTCTACAGAAAGAAAACACAAGAAAGCTGAAACAAGAAACAAAAACGCTGGCGAGTGCACGCGCGTGCACACCGTCGTAAAATTAGCCACACAAAAGAAGTGCCCCCTACAGAATATATGTAATAAGATAAATACAAAAATAAGATAAAAGCAAAGGAAACAAAAAAGGAAAAAACTGAAACGCGCAGTGTGCCCGACATCGTGAGACTGACGCATTTCGTTTTGAATTTGTCCGCTGCGTATATTTTGACGAAAACAGAAAAAAATGAACCTTGTAGTTTGCAATAGTTATTCATTGTGCACTTGCTTTCGGTTTCTTTCCTCTTTGATTACAGAGGTTGATTTTTTTGTTTGATTGTTTTGTACTACGCCTCCCTGTCCTGTTTTAAAACCGCCACCAAATGCAGCCCCCCTCCCCCCCCCCACAACATACAAGTATAATTTTTCTCAAAGTAATTGACATACTAACACTTACAAAGAAAATGAACACACACAGCAGAGCAGAGCAATTAATGCCACAGTATATGTACATATTGCATAAAATATTATTCTTTACTACTCTATAAATATATAAATAATATATATTATATGAAGAAAATTATATATAAACGAAGAAAAAATGATTATATATTATGATAAAGTATGATTTCTTTTTTGCATTTTCGTGGATGGATTTTACTCGAACACACTGAAAGTAACACTGTTTATACAAAATGAAAACACCTCATTCACTCTTCACGGCCACATTTTTGATCACGACCCCACCGCCAAGTTTTAAACACGCCCTGTCACAATTGTCATTTTGACCACACCCTCTCTTGTCGTAAAACCTACTATGAACCCAGATACACACACAAACACCCCCACATATGCAAGAAGCGTTAATTAATTATAAATGCGAATGATTACGAACTGTATATTTTTTTATATAATTGATAAATAATTGTAAAAGTGTAAACGTTGTTGAAAATATTTGTTTATATTGTACTTTTTTTTTTCTCTTCTCTTTCTATCGTTTCTAGCTTTTATTCTTAGTTAGTTGCAACAACATTTTTACTATTTGGAGAGCGAAAGACAAGCCACACCCCACATGTACAGACTTTGCCCCCCCTTTGTTTCCCCCTCCCAAACTACCCTCCTCGAGAATACATATGCATTAATTTATTTATTTGTGATTTGTAATCGACACATACATACACAAAACACACCCAAGATGATGATGTTGCGAGGATTTTTTTGTTATATGTTAGTCAAACTAAAGCTGATTTAATCAATGTGTTTATACGCGAGCGCAAAATATTTGTAATTAAAAGGAAACGTACGGCGACTGAGCGAAAATCGCCCTCCTCCCCCCTGAAGAATTTTGAAAAACCAATGGAGAAAAACAAGCAAGAGAGACAATGAGAAACAATTCGTGGTGATTTGCATTCGATCAGGAAATATGCCTTCTTTCTACAATGTTGTAAATTTTAAAAGCCAATGTTGCAAAAACAGCCCACCAAGTAAACAAAAAAAAAGCAAAACACAAAAACATGCCAAGCAGAATAATGTGTCTCATTCTAAAATAATTGTATCGATGAACGTTGTAATATATGACAAACAATACCAAAAAACCAATGTACCACAGTTTTGTAAACTGCTAAAATGATTTTTTTTTTGAGGACTTGAACACAAATCACATTTGTAATTGTTTTCTGGGTTTTTAGTTGCGTTTGGTGTAAAATGTTTGTGAAATACTATTCAATCATTTTATCTTGTTTTTTTGAGAGAGATATCAGAGCACACATTGAGCGAAATTTGCGATAAGTAAGAAAAGCCCGTTCGACGCCGTGGAGAGGCGTGGAGTTGAGGAACAATGAAGGAATTTGTAATATAATTATGTTTCTTTTCGTTTTTTTTTACATTATCGTTTTTTACGCATTGGATGTACGAGAGTAGATGATTGTTTTTTGTTTGTTCGATGAGAAAATATGCAAACAACATGAAAGCGATGATGACTATTTCTTAATTGTAGATTTTTGTGGAAAGGTTGATGAAATAAGCTATATATTGTTAAATAGAAAATAATCTTAATATATTTCGTGTGTTTGTTCGAAGTTGATGGCGGACAAGAATTCCATAACCATATTTTTCCTCTGCGTTTATTTTTTTTAGGGAGTTAACAAGAGCTACTAACCCGCAAATTTCCTCCAAGAAAACGAACTGTAATTACGACTGCAATAGAATTAATCGTTTGCATCGAAAGGTGGCTATGATGAACACTGTAGCGGGTAGAAACAAGCGTTAAGCGTGCGACAAAATCATCAAGCGGACGTCAAAATCCTTTGGAGCACGCGGGTAGAAGCTACTAATGCCACGCATTAATACATGCATTTTTGTTTTATAGTCACAGCCTCTAATTATTGAGATTTATACATTAAGAAGTCATGGAACAAATATTTTGTAGAACACAAAGTAGCGAGCGATACTCGTGTATAAACGACTATTTCTGCACTTGCCGCCAGCGCCTACCCAAAATTGCCGTTTTCACCCTTGTTTCATCATATACAATTAATTTACTATTTTGGAATATTAGTGCCTTTTATGATGGACTTAATGAACTGACATTCGAAACGGGTATTTCAATCACGTACAGCTCTCTAGTTTCATGAATTTTACGTTATTTATCTGATTTCAATTTTTCTTCGCTCGTTTGGAGAAGATATTGCTGCCCTTGTCGTTCGTTCGTTCTTTACTTGCCGAGCAATTTTTCACATGTTGGGAGGCCTAATTAGACGTAAATGGTGTTTTGTTGAATATGTTTTTATTTGTTGAGTTCAGGGATTGTAATGACAACATGGTTCGTTGAAAATTTAACTTATGAAAGACGAGAACGTATCCTACATTTTTAGTACCAGGAATTTGGAAAATAGTTTATTGGGATGGGACTTGTCTACCCGTCTTTACTATTACATAATAACACAATAATAAAAAATAGGACTCCTTCAGCATGCCCGATTCCAATTCTTAGCGACATATTCGTACCATTCCTTCCACCGATAAGCATGTTTCAACATTTGAAAGCAATTAAAATCTTTGCTTATATATATGGCAAAAATATCTGTTACAATTTGTTCAAACCACAATAAAACATGTCTGACAATTGTCAGATGTGATTATTATATTTCATGACCATTAAATTTCAAATTTGTTGGTTTAATTGATGGAAGTGCAAATTATTTCAAATTTCAGACGCTTATATTTGGATATAAACCAGCCATCGATATATGGCTTGTTGTTCAATAAGGCATTCCTTCAACTTATAATATCCCTTCTATCATTTTACCCTGTTGGGTATCTTTAGTATCTTAAAATACTTCTCTAATATGCTTACCCATACCTGACCTTACCGTAATAAAATAGACGGCATAAGCAATATTTTCCCACGAATTGAACTCAATAAATTGTTGTGAACTTATGAATTTTTCTAAAAAGCAAGTTGCAATCTAATATTAGATCGATATTGGTTACTATGACAAACGAAACAATATACCAAACAAACCAAACGCTTATGATCTAAGTGATAAGAATAACGTTGAAAATGACTACGGTTATTCCTGTGGAAACTAATATAATCTGTCTTGGTCCAACTGGCTCCGGCAAAACACTACTCCTAAGAAAACTCCAAAATGAAAATGCCGTTGATAATACCACAACTTCTGTGCCCACAGTTGGTACAAACATTATACACATCAAGTGGAAACGTAAGATTGGTGAAAACGGCACAGAGGCTGAATCCCAAACAAAAATTCGTGAACTCGGTGGAGTTATGGCACCACTTTGGTCGAAATACATACATGGTGTAACCAAACTTTTGTATGTGGTCGACACATCCAATTTGTGTCAGATTTCTGCTGCTGGAGTACTGTTCTATACAATGTTATCACATCCAGAATTACAAAGAACTAAGGTAAGATTATAATAATTATATGCACTTAAAACAGTTAAGATTGAGAGGTTATTGTCAGGTGGAGGTTATGTGATAAGCATATTCATTGTGAGGTTAGTTTCTTCTAGTACTTACAAAAATGGACGTTAGCTACCGACAGATGCGAAACGAAGCCCTGCTGATGCTGCAAATGGTACGACTACGCAGTGAAATCAATCAGAACGTTCGCATCGTGGAGGCGAGCGCAATTGATGGCGAAGGCCGTACGGAAATCCTGCAATGGCTCTTTGCCAAACCGCGCGATTTGCAACCGCAAAAAGAAATGGCCGTTAAACAATAGCCGCCATAACAACCCATAAGGTAAGCGTCCACTTTCACACTTTCTTTGATAGTTTTTTTTATTGATTTGAGTTTTTGACAATGACGATTGCCATTCGCACTCGTGCGTATCAAACTTCAGTACGGAAAGAAAGCAGAACGCTTTTTCTGTTCCTTCTTCATTTTCCAAGGAGTATATAAGTTGACATTACGTTTTATCAACCATCAGTTCCAAACAAACCCAGCTATCGCTGAAGTCACCTTTTACCAATAAGTTATACAAATTATATACAATAAAAATGTTTCGGGCATTATTTACAATTGTTTGCTTTGTGTTGCTTGTACATTTCAACAATGCTAGAGCTATTTACGAGGACTCACAGGCTGCAGCATCTGGTGGTAAGTAAAATTAAGCATGTAAGGTTACTTATATTATTAATGTACAATCACCATTACAGATCATCATGGTAGGGTGCAAATTAAGGTGTATCGTGGACCTTCCGATCATGACGAACACGCATCTTGGGGTTATTGGGTGAAACAACCTGCTGATGATGATCACTGATCTATAGAAGAATTATCGTTTGAAAGAATAGTGTTAAAAAATTATTACCTTTGTCAATATTATTTTAACCTAGACATTGATTTATAGCATATTTTAAAGAAATTATTAATAAATCCTGTTAACTACGACTTTTGTTGTAATTTAGTTTAAGAGCCAAGATTGTGATTTTTGCGTTCGACGTAAGCAACGGATCCTAGGATCCTCCGTTCCACCACTAGCGTCATCAACATAAAATAATCTATAATTGTAAGCATTGGAAAAACCCTAAGAAAACGCGTTAATATCTGGAGACAACTTAACTTAAACGTTGACCAATAGTGAATCATGTTAGAATACAAAATAAAATCTGCAACAAAATAACCTATAAGTGTTTACACATTTTTCTTCAGAGGCTAAATAACCTAAAAAGAGGTTAATTCGTGTTATCGTATTCGCGAGTTGGAACCTCAAGGAATAAAATCACAGATCATATAATATATAATCATCTTCAAAGCTAGCGCAATATCCATCAAGCTAGCGCCACCTGTACTTCTATAACAGTATATGTAAAATTACCTGTA
This sequence comes from Weissflogia rhopalogaster, assembly GCA_019419845.2. NCBI lineage: Eukaryota > Metazoa > Arthropoda > Insecta > Coleoptera > Staphylinidae > Weissflogia > Weissflogia rhopalogaster. The sequence continues at coordinate 492,160 of WSZQ02000004.1, read as the reverse complement.
TTTCGCTTGGTCATATTTCTATTCGTTATGACCACGATTCACTGAATCAGGAAGACAAAAAGAAAACCAAGAAAATGACCTATAATTGTTTGTATTCTCATCCTCAGTTCTTTCCGCAGCATATATAAAAGTAAGATATTTAACTTGTAATATATATTATGTATATAAATATCTATGCGCGCATGCTTCACTGTATACAACATGTGAGTGTGAAGCAAGAAAATATAATAGATATTTTACTGGTTGATAATATTTCCATCAAAACGTTGTGGAAATTGTTTTAAATTCGTACACAGGCAGAGACAAGAGAGAAATGCTCGCTGAATGCATGCAATCAGGACGGACGTCATTTGTATTTTCTTTTAGCTTGTAAACTTTAAGTACTACGCGTTAAGACTTTTAGATTTAGACTTTTTTGGGGAAGTTTAGATAAACGATTGATTCACATTCGCATCCAAACATTTGGTGTTTCACTGTGTGTTTCGAGGCACATATTGGTACATTTTCACTGCACGCACACACACGCTCTACGCAATTTGCAATAAATATTCATAATTGTTCCATCAATTATGAGTATTTACCAATACATACTTTGCGCCTTTTTTGTTTGTATGTACAATAAGTAATGGAATAGAATTAAGAATATATAAAATAACGAATAAAAATAATTAATCAGCTGCGACCAACGAGATAAAACAGCATCTTAAGTACAATTGTATGCAGCGCAAAACAAATATATAAACCTATGGAACGATGAAGTTTAAAAAGACAAAAAATAATAATGTTGATGAAACAATAAATAGATTACCATCGTCGGACTATAATTAAGTCATGTTAAACTTAAGCCATACTTTACGCAAGTCTTTAAATTCAAGCCAAACTTGACTTAAGTCAGATTCAAATCAGGTTCTTCATTTTAAGTAAGAGCAAGTCAAAACATAAGTAGTGTTCACTTAAGTTTTTTTCATCTTAAGTCACATTATACTTAAATCTTGTCAAACATAAATCACACTTAAGCCACGTTAATAAAGCAAAGCCACACTTTACTTTGTCAACGCAAAAATTTAAGTCAAACTTGACTTAAGTCAGGTTCAACTTAAGTTCTTCGTCTTAAGTTGTATTTCAGTAAAACAAAACGTAAGTAATGTGAATTAACATTAGTCAAATTTAACGTAAATGATGTTGAACTTAAATCAAACTTAACTTAAGTCAGGCTTAATATGTTTAAATATGTTGTAGATATTCAAGAAATAACGGCACCAAAGCGATCATTTTCGGAGCTTAATTCGAAAAGTGTATCAAAGTGATTGATTTTCTCTTTTTGGAAGTATTGGAATGTATTCCAGCAGCTTATTGCTTATCGTAAGGCGTTAACCGTAGCAGGAGTACGGCGCTGCACTATAAGTGCAGGATGCCGTCGTCTCGTGGTTGTGACGACGCGACGCTGTCGTCGAGTGTGACGCACGTGAGGTCGACGATCTCGTCTTCGTCCTTGTCGTCCGGATCGGAGCCAGCCGTCGTGTGACTCTGCTGTGAACCGCTCGACAGCTGCGAGTTCCTGCTGAAGCTGCCGCGACGTACCGGCGCGACGGTGCGCTGATTCGCCGGCTTCACCGTCACGATGAGATTGCTGCTGTTCGCCACCATCATGTCCGTCACTTGGTCGAGCGTCTTGCCGAACACCTCGATGCCGTTGACTTCGATCACCTCGTCGTTGACAGCAAGCAAGCCGGTGGATTCGGCCAGCCCGCCGGGCACCAGTCGCGAGATGAAGATGCCGGGTATCTTCTCCAGACCGGTGGGCGTCACTCGCACGCTGGTGCCATCTCGAATGTAGAAGCCTAGCGGCTTGTCCGAGCCGTGCTTGAGAAGTTTGACGCGGCGGCACGTGTCCGGCACGATATCGACGTCGATAATCGCCGAGACTTGGCGAAAGTCATGGGGATTCGAGATCGCCAACGTTTTATTTCGGCTCGGCGTCGCCCATAGCGATAGGCTGGAGATGAGGTTTTTCGGCTTCATTGTGCCATAGCCGTTTAGCTCCTCCGAACTATCGCCTGCAAAAGGTATTCATTTTACATATGTACAAAGTTTCAAGGTTATTAGTGTTTACGACAACGAATGTGATTGTAATTGTGATGTGCTATGATGCAACTGAATGGTATGTGGTTAATTAACAAATGCCCACATTTTTATATCGATTCCTTCAATGAAAGTCATTTAGATTTATAATATCGCATTTTTGCAAAACAATAAAAGTTGCTTCAATTGTTTTTAAATGATCAATTTGGTAAAAAAAAACAGATAATAAAAGCAGCTAGCAGGGTCGGAAAATAAGTTTTTCATTTTTCTTCCTAAAGTTAATATAACAAACTTTACAAAGAAAAATTTCTGATGAACGTTTCAAAAAAATACTAGAAATGGCGAAGTTTATTGACAGCGAATATTTAGAGTGATATGATTTACCACTCTGAACAGCTTGCTTGAAGACAAACTATCAACCCCAATTTAAGGACGGATGCACGCCGTTGAAACAATATCAGTAAACTCAAGCACCCCCAAAGTTTTCCGGCGAGGCAAAATTACAGTATGCTGCTGTTTGTAACTTTATTTTCCATTTACAAATAACTTTTTAATCGAGACTCATAAAACTACGACTAAATAGTTTTCAATGTTTTCAGATGTAAAACATATCAGTCTGCGAATTTTCTATTATCAGCAAATATTTAAACTGATATGATTTAACTTTCGAAACATTCAAGAAGTTGTGATAAAACTTAATGTAAATATAAAATGTTTACCTTTTCTTTGAACGATAACCCTCAAAAGAGGTTTGGCATTATTCAGTGCACGTCGCAAATTCTCATCGTTGTTGATCGGCAGAAGATCCTGATCGCTCGGATCGATATAACTCACAAGAAAAGCGTTGTCATTGAGGTGGTGCAGCTTCTCCAGCAGCGATCGGAACTCCTCGAACTTCGCCTGTACGTCGCGCTCCACAGAAAAGCGTCGAAACTCGGCATCAAACTACAAAACCCCTCATCAATTAATGCACAAATTCGTTAACCATACATGGATATCGTTCGTATGTGATTCATGCTCTCTTTAGCAAACAGGTGTCGGTTGTACGCAAACATGGACTTGTTATAGAGAAAGTCACTGTACACACACGCGAGTATTCCATTTTTGCAGGCTTTTTTTGCACCTCAAATGTACGATTTGTGGAAAATTGTACGTACCTTGCTCTTAACTTCCACCAGGCCGCTGTGCTCATGCATCGCACTGCTGCTGTGGCTGTTCTTCATGAGGACGATCTTGTTCTTCGACATTTTGTCGCCGTTGTTTTTGTGCAAGAACGATGCTGATGGTGTTTGGATTATCGGTGGAAAGCAGGCACGATTGCTGTAGGGCTGCTGCGGGCTGGATGGACGGCTACTGCAGGCGGTGCAATGACGCCAAGACGGCGGATACGCGACGACGCATCGATTAGGCACGGACGCACACACGGAATCGGCGACGCGCACGGCACGCAGCACTCATTCTGCGTTCCAAGTAATCACACAAATCACCGCACTTGCGAGTTTCAAGAGGCCGCGACGGGCCGAGGATGACTCTTTTACTCCCAGTAAATCAGTGGCCGACGTTGCCACTGCTACGATGAATAGATTTTAGATGTAGAATTTCACGAAATATATCCTGTTTTCCATGCAACGAATGACATTTTGTGACATTTATGGCAATCTATCGCCACCTGTTGACGGTTGATAGCAATTTCGTACGCTTTGAATATATTAGCGTGGAAAGCGAGGAAAACATGAAATATCCGGGACATAAATTTTAGTAGAGAAACTAGTATATGATTTAATTACGGCATTGTGATGAAGTCTATGAAATGATTTTAAAGGTACCTCTGAGATATTTTTAAATCTGAGAACATAGTTAATATATTTTTACAATTAACAGAAAAAGGTTGAGAAATATCATTATCGCCCGAGATAGATTTGCCGGGGAACACCTGTAATTTTTTTTGCAATAAATTTGTTTAGGAGCTTTACAATTTAGTGTTTTATATCTTATAAGTTAATTCCTTGGAAAACTATCAGTATTTAACGATATTTTTGCCAACTCGTAGGAACATTGGCAACAACGCATTGTTTTTCTTATTAGTATATCTGTCAGCTGTCATATATCAAGAATGTAACTGGATAATGAATTGTCATTTCCAACATTTTGAACCATACAATGAACTAATGTGAAATAAAGATATCTCTGTCAAAGATACATTAAGAAATCTTTACAGTGTTAACTTTCAATAATGTTGTCTAGATTTAGTAACATAAAGATACGATATATCAAAAAGTAGTTTGGAAAATATCCATGTGTGTTGGATGATCTAAAATTATAAACGTCAAAACATAACCCCAAATATATAGATGATATTAAAAACAAACCGTTCCAGGATATACTAAATAAACGAAGATAAAATAAATAGAAAGAATGGGAAGAATTGAAAAGGCCAACCATCACATATTAAACCCCTGCGTCAAAGAGCAAGAACTGACATATAAATGTTTCGGAGAAAACAACTATGATAAAGAGAAATGTAAGACAGCAATGGAAAATTACCACTTCTGTAAATCATTCTGGGTATGGTTTCAAATTCTACATATTTTCACTTTACTTACGTAAGACCTTTTCAGAATTTTGTTCAGACACAGAGACGTAGAGAAGGCAAATTTCCCTTATTGCCACCTATAGACGAACGTGATGCTGTGAAAAATCATTATAAACAAGCATTTATCAACGCCAAACACTGAAAATAATATTAAAACATATCCATACGTATTGTTATATAATTTTGAAAGATTTTAGTGACTTTAGAATGAATTAAAAATATACGTTGAGAAAATGAAATGAATTGATGGTGCTGCCATCTACCAAAGAAGAAAAAGCATTTTAATCAAAATGGCGCTCGTGCAAACGAAGTGGTGGAGTGCGTGTGGTGTTCGGCCGGTGCTGTGATAACAGTTAAGTGATAATAATAGACGATAGTGAGCAAGGAGAGGGAATCCAGAAACGCTTCGGTGCGCCAGTGAGTAAAGCGAACTCTAATGAGCCGATCGTACGACACGGACACGCCGCGAGCGCGCTGACCAGTTGCGAGCTAACACCGGCCGGTGTATCGCATTTCCTCAACCCTGTTCCTGCTACTCCTGCCCTCCTGCGCATATACATTCGTACATAGATACATACACATAAACGGATATGGTATTATTTGGTGTTTGCATCTGTGATTGCTAGATACGACGCTGTGTGATCGTTACGCGTTGATATAGTAACACGTTGTTTGATCGTGTTTTTGACACTGCGGTTGCAATCATCCGAATTTTTTTTCGCCAGCGCTTTTTTTTGTATTGACGTGGTGCGTGGTGGTGTACCGCCGTCGGAAGTGACCACCAGGTGCGTAGGCGGATTAATGAACACTGTGAATTAGGGCAGAGAGAGAGAGAGAGACGTGCAATGGCGACTATCAAAATGCGGCCCTACTTGTCCAAGGATCATCTAGTCGGATTTGATAACTACAAGGTGAGTTTTGAAATAGATTTGTTATTGCGAAGCAAATAAATATGCAACTTTACAATCTTGCAACCCTTAAAAATATGATTGTATAACTTTAACATAATTATATTCATTATTCTTGATAAACTAAGAAATTAAAGTCAAATTAACTTTAGGTAACGTTTAATTTGTGAAAGAGAATGTGTTAAAGAAATGGATTCACACTTTTATTATTCAGTGCAAAATTTATTAATACACTACTGATTTTTTGTAAAATTTTACTTGCAGTATTTTTATGTTATTATGAAAAATGCTTATTAATAATAATAATTTAGAAGATAGTTTTTGGTTGAGCAGAATTAATTTTTTCTCCATTTCAATGTTTAAGTTCCAAACTTTAACACGTTAAATTTGAAATTTAAACACTTGTTTGATATGTATGTAAAATTACCATCATATAATTGTTAACTTCTAATTATCATATAGGTGAATTCGTAAACATAAATACTAGTAAACGATAAACATTAAAAAATCGATAAAAGCAAATTATGCATTACAACAAACAGTAAGTTTTTGTTGCCGGGAAAAAGTTTACGGAAAGTCAGGGGACCAACCATTTTGTCCGTTGTTGACAGGTTTCCGCATACGACAACTGAATACGATATAGCAACGGGGGCCAAATGCTTATTTGGAAGTCAAAAGGGCAAAATAGGTTTTATCAATAAAGATTTTCGATAAAATCGTCAAATAATCAAAATTAATAAAACCTAGAAAGGGGGCTCGGGTTCCCTTTCGCCTTGTATGGTAACGCCGTTGATTTAGCCATAGAAAATATAATACCGAAATACCTAATGACACATTTAGTGTGAAATAAGAAAGAATATGATTTATACATAAATAGCAGCAGGTTCCACGTAATAAAGTTCAATTTAAATTAAATAAGTCAAAACCAGCGGATATGGAAATTTTTCAGTTGTAAACAGGATTCCGTGTACTACTGTAAAACCTGTCTATAACGGAACCAGTAATACACGAAAGTCTGTTTTCAACGTAAATTCATGCAGGTGACGGATATAAATGACAATTAACAAGATATTACTCCTAGTTGCACTTTAGGCTCTCGATTTCAATGTTTTCTATTTATTAATACATTCAAATATTGAAATTAAACCAGTCTTACAATTAGAGATCTTTTTAATTTGGAATATTTGAGAATTATTATATGTTCAACAATAATAAATGGCTGAAAATTAAATTAGTCGGTGTACCACGGTGAATATTGTACCATTATTTGTTACATGTTACCATGTTACAGTTTTTGCATTTTATTTTTAATGTTTAAATAGCTCAACAACCCATAAAATTACGTTGCACTTCAATATTTAATAAATCTACGTTTTTTTAAACATATTTGACATACTATAATAAGATACTATAACGTATTATTTACAAATAAATAGAAAGATTGTTGCTTAATGCATTGCATAATTTAATTTTCTATCCATTTTTAATGTCTATCTTGATATCTATCCTCACAAATGACAATTTCTCATGTTTGGAAATTTGTTAAATACCTAGATTATTGTGTTTAGTTTAAAAATTTCAATGTATTCATGAATTAAAAACATTGAAATCGTCTTACAATTAAATCATTCAGACAGACAAAGGGCATGTTCTCGTTAGTTATTTTAAATGAATTATTTTCGCATTAATGATAAAAATAACTTACAATTAGTTATATTGCAAAACAAGTAATGTTCTTGTTCATTGTAATACATAATTCAATATTTTGTTATTTTGTTAATTTATTATTACATACGCTGAAATCGACAAATAAAAGCATTACAATACAACATTAAAATGCTAACA
>WSZQ02000004.1:467818-481572 GCA_019419845.2 Weissflogia rhopalogaster | reverse complement strand
TCATGGAAGTTTTACAGATTTTGACCACCTTCATAATTAACTCGACTGGTTCCACAATTTCCCACAATTTCATATCAATTTCATATTTAATTTCAAATAAGGTGGTGTGAAATTACTGATAAACTTGAATTTTCACTTCGAGTACGTTCACAATGACAGTCACATATTGTCTATAAATTGCTCATAGATTTCCAATTTTATCAATGGGATAGACATTAGAGTAACATAATCCGGGCCGGAAACCGGAAACAAAAGTCATACAATTTCTTTTCAAGATCGCGAAAAAATGATTTGTCCTTTGCTTTGATACAATATGACACAACAATAGGCTTCTACATATATTTAACCGTTAAAGTAACAACACTTACCTAACCTGGCAACTTCCACAACAGAACCGAACAAATTTTGTAACCTAACTCAGCCTAACCTAACAAAGCCAATTAAAAATTATTGTGTATTCGTGATCATGTATATGCTCAATTCATTCAAATTGACAAACAATTCCATAAATAATTAAGTTTCATGATGTGTGGCTTCTCCACTGCTATGCAGTTTTGCCTGCTTTTAAATCCATTTTTTGGATTTTTTGGGGATTAGTCCCGTGTTTTCATTTTTTTACGTGTTCATATTTTGTGTGTTGCGACTTTCCACGGTTTCCTGTTGAGTGTTAGTTCCTTCCAGTTTATTATTCTTGCTTTTTTCAGATCGTTTGTTATCTCATCTAACCACATGCTCCTTGGTTTCCTTCGTCCCTTTAATTTTGGAGTTTAAAATTGTCTTAGCTGGTACTGCTTCTGTCATTCTTGTACATGCCCTAGTCATTTTGCTCTTCTTTGCTTTATTCTTCTAAGTACCAACTTTTCATTTTCGAACTCTTCAATTTCTTTGTTTGTCAAAGCTTTAGTACCTTCGTCCCCCTGTCTTACTCCCCAATGTAACTTTCTTATTATTCTATTTCTTATTATTGTTTCTCACCTATTCTTTCTAGGAAAAGTCTCCTTGTCTTATTCCCTTTCTAGTTATGAATGTCTCTTACTCCGTTTCTTGTTCTTACTGGCGATATCGTATTATATATGATTGTAGTTATTAATCGTTTAAGCGAGTTTTTGATATAATCTTAAAAGTACCGCAATATTGATTTAAAAAAATATTTTCTAGTGTCGTTTGATAGTCGCACAAATGAGCAACACACGGGCCGAATTATACAACTGGCTACTAACTCCTAGTGCTGTCTCGATTGCAATCCTTCTTCTCATGGATAACGAAACGGTTCAGATGACGACGGCCTACGTCTGGTGTGCGATCGCTTTAATGACACATATTCATTATGGCATGTATGTTGTAAGTATTTTATGCGACTTTTAGCACACATGTTTAAAAACACTAATTTTAATAAATTTCACAGGTGCAAGAAATGTGCAAACATTTCCGAATCAAGTGCTTCAAAATCCCGCCGCAGGAGCCGCCTCATGCCGATTGACTCGCTGCCGACAACGCCTGAAATTAAACACTTAATCATATACACCTGCGCAAAAATCCTCCTTCCATCTTCTATTTTTTGCGCATTTCTTTCGTTTAATTTCGTGCGTTGTCCCTCGGACGCCACTCTTTCTTTGTTTTCGTGATCGTCCCATGTAAGCGTCTTCTCTATGTCTTCTCTATCTTTTTTTTTCTGTTCACTTTTCTTTGAAAATCGTCAGCGTGCAATGAAATTCAACGACGGCGTCCGCAGCGTAAACTAAATATACTTATTTATTGTGAAATATGTATGCAGTCCTTTTATCAGTAGTATTGTACAGCTAATGTTTATGTTGCGGTTTTGAAAAATTTGAGTCATGCGCTTTATTTTCACTTATTCACAAATTTTCATCATTTTAAGTGTACTTAGTGAGTTAGCAAAGTTTCAAACCTCTGTGTATATTTACATAAAGGTTTGCGTCATAGCTAATTAACTTAACATTTATAATGGTGAAAAAATTATAAATCCATCATTCTATAAACTTGTAAATTTGTCAGTTGCACGCTGATGTAATTTGTACACGCCGTCGTTTCTTTTGTCTTTCGTCAGCTAATACTCATTTATTTATTTCTTCTGACGTCCGACGTTTTCGTAAAAAAGACTGCAAACCATTTTGCTATCAAACCAAAAGCTTATTTTCTTTATCGAATAATCACTAGCTTTAGAATATTAAGGCAGGGATAATTTTTGTGGTAAATCTTCGGTTATTAATTATATTGTATTTTATTTCGAGGGGTTTAAAGTATGCTTTTTTGGTATAGATTTATTTGAATGTTGGCTTGCAGATTCCAACGTGCCATTTTTGTATTTATTGTGAACGTAATCTGTGACTATTGTTCCATATATCATTTCATTGTCTAACCTTTTAGTTTGTTACATTGATTTATTCTGAGGTACGGGTAGTTACACACGACGTAGGTGGCGCTGTCGAACAAAAACCAAAAACAATTTTGTTAATTTACATTCCGAGTCACACGCTTTGGAGGTTGAATTTTTGGACAGGCAAACCGGGCAAGATATATACATAGGTATAATAGTTTTTTTTTTGTTTTAAATTACGAATAATTGCAACTTGTACACTGGCTAAATTTAGGTTAAGTCTGATGCTAATTGAGCGGTTGTAATAGATATGAGTTGGTATGCTAGGTAGTTAACCAAATATCGTCGTATCACTTTAGTGGAATTGGAACAAAAAGGGTTTAATTTATTTGATTATACAAAATTAAGGGGATATGTGAGTGGCAATTATACAATCAGTAAGATATGTTTGTGTTGTGCTGCTTGTATAGTTACTGCTAACCGCCATATTTATAAATAATAGTTTGCACTAATTGTATCCTCTTAATTATTTTTTGCACGTTCACAGACATTTTATAGTAACGCCATCATACGAGCAGCCCAAGAAAGTCATGGTTGATTGGAGTCAATCAAGGTTATTTGCACGGTTAAAATAGTCATAGGAGGTGGCGTTGGTGTAAAAAAGTTGGTTATGTGGTGGGTGTGTGACGGGTTGCATTTTACATGAATTAAGAAGTAAGGTGAGCATTTCGAGCAATCGAAAAAATATATTTCATATGAGAATAGTTACAATAAAAACAATAAAATGGAATAATACTTATGTAACAAAGTATAGTATATACCTATATTCAATATGTATAAGACGCCACGAGAACACTTAAAATTGTATAAACCTTTCGAAGATCGCCGGTTTTTCAAATCGTCCACTTGCAACTGTGCATAATTTCTGCATTTTTTGTATCGCACTATATACAATCTTAGATTTCTTTTCTGTATTCACATACGTAGTCTCTCTCCGAAGAGTTACGATTAAGTAGATCACAAAACACATACAAATTCGAGGTTAAAATCTCGCCCGCCAAAAACACCAACGAATTGATTTTTATTTGGTTGATTTTGTTTTTGGCGGGTGGTTTTGGTTTTATTTGCGGTTACGGCGGGGAGTTGGGGTTGAGGGGCGTTTGTGGAGGGGGATTTGAAGTTGGCAAATATTTGCAATTATTTAGAATTCTATAAATTAACCTAGGGCGCTAAAGATCACTTTTTGTCGTCCAGCTTCGCCTTGTCGAGGCTGGACGTGACGAGCATCGGCTGGCCGGGCGCGCCCGCGTTCGGATACACTTTGTCGAGGTGCTTCAGCGACTCGCTGAGGAAGTTCTGGATGGCGGTGAGCGCAGCGACGATCGCCGGCGAGCCGAAGCCGTGCGAGATGAGCGAGAAGTGCGTGAGGTGGCGCTGGATGGACGGATCGAGGAGGATCTGCGGCCGCGTGTTGCATAGCGGCGAGCGGTCCTGATTGAGCAGGTCCATCAGCTCCTTGGTGACCTGCTTGGTCGCCTGCAGCAGCTCCTTGCGCCGCATCGACTCGCCGTGCTGGCGGATGAGGTACTCGGCGACCTGGCGCGCGGGGAACTCCGTCTCGCAGACGTAGCCGAAGTCGCGCGCCAGATGGATGGCTTCGCCTTCGACGAGCGACGTCAACAGGGTGACGTTGGCGGCTTTCCGCCGTCCGGCAGGTAGATTGAGGCCGATTTTTTCGAGCTTCTCGCGTAGCAGACGGCCGCCATTTTTCGATTTCGCACGCCGTAATACGCCGCCGAGGAGGGAGGCGTTGAGGCATTCGGGCGGCGATAGCCGACGCTGTACCTCGCCGACGGTGACTTTGTACTTGGATGTGGAAGAGAGCAGCGAGAGGCGGCCGGGTACCGAACAGAACACGTCGGAGGGGGAGACCATTGAACCGCCACCATGATCCTTTCCTTTTATACCTGCAAAAATGGAGTAGAGGCATGATTTTTGGAACATTGTAGGCCATTTATTGTACTTATAGGTTAAGTCGCTTAATACTTAGAGGTTAGGTAGTCTCATGGACCTCAAAATATGAATCGGGTATAACACTCATGCATATAATGTAGATAGACAAAAGGGAGAAAATGTTCTGATTTATTGACGGTATTTAAACCTTATCTATATATTATAGCAAAATTCAGGGGTCCCTATATTGATGTTAGAAGAGGCATTGACCTTCATAAAAAGCACGTCTATTAATGAGGTTTATTAAGCTTAATTAATTTCTTACTTATAGGTTAGGTAATGCTACTTGGGCTATGTATTCTGTGCTAGTTATTATTACTAAGTTTCGTACTTATCACAATTCACATATTCTGAACATTTACAAATTTTGAGAGGGGAACATGATTATCATGCATTTCCTAGGTAGTTCCTTGAGACATTTCAAAATAACAATCATGATATCAACGTTTTCTTAAAATAAAGTTAGCAAAATACTAAACAACTTAGTAAACAATATATCAACAATTTCTTAACGATAAGATTGACAATTTATTTTAAAATTACCAATAGCTCAGGTATAAAAACAAACTTACTTTTTAATAGAGGTAGATCTGAGATAAATCCACTATTATCGTCAATACCACCCTGCGCCTCTTCGACGGCTTGTCCCAACGCCTGATGTAGCGATAGGGGATCGTCGTGGGAGGACACCCTCTGTGCGATTCCATACTCGGGCCGGCCACCGGGTCCACCCGCGTACGGAAAACTCGCGCCGTGACTGAGTTGACTCTGTAAGCACCAAACGACATCATGTTAACTTGTTATCCTCTCAATCTTAATATATCCATCCATTCTTGAGACGCCGGGCGGAATAGTTTTGCACGCAAACTTGCACCCGAATCTTGCATCCACATAGTTAGATAGAATATGAAGAGGGTGGGTGGAATGCGCGGATGGTTTGATCTCATCTTGGCATAGTTGGTGCAGGAATGTGAAACATGCACCGCAGGCCTAGATGGCAGGCGGTTGTTTACGAGGACGCACATATTTTCTTAATATTTCAATATTTATCAATATAAAATTTATTTTCAAGTTGTAAGGGTAACAAAAATTGATGGGTAACGAGGAGGAAAAAGTCATAGGTCTATACTTGTTATATAAACCTTATTTGGATTTGTATTTTCTTTGAAATAATCAAATGGGTGTTTTATTATCTTTATGGAGTTCATCTATTGATGTTGCTTATTTAAACGATTGTTGGCTATTGGTTCTAAAGTTTGGAAGATTTTTTGTTCTTATTGAAAACACGATCTATGATTATCTTTCTGTTTAATTTTCATCTCATTTCTTAACGATTTTAAGTTTAATTGAATAGGTTAGTTTGATGTTAAGAAGTCTTAGACATTACATAGATGGCGTCGTTGAATAAAAAACTCCACTTTTTTTCCTAATTTAACTTCTGAATTTAAACACAATGATGGTAGAGAATAATTCGCAACCTAAAACTTATGCAGTTGTTACTGCATAAATTTAAGTTAAGTGACTTAGGTTAAGCAAGATTCTAAGAAATCGAAGAGGACTTACCACATGTGTGTGATTGGGATCGGTCTCACGACGTAATCCCAACTGATTGTAGTGATGCAAACCGGAGAGACCGCCATAGGGGTCGGTGAGGTACTCGAGATGTTGTTGTGGCGGTGGGCTGGGCGGGTGGTGGAACGGCGGCGGGAAATACGGCGGTTGGAAGTCTGGCTGCGGCAGCTGGTGCTGCATGGCGCCGCCGTGATGGACGGCGGAGGCGCCTCGATGATGGTGGCCACCGCTGCCCCCGGCGCCGTAGCCCGGTGAGCTTCCGCTCAACGCCAGCGAACCGTGCCCGCTAGCTGTTAATCGCTCCTGCAAAACCACAAATTTTTCACTTTAGTTTTATGTACACTTTAAACCTTTAACACAAAAAAATCCGTTTGAAACTTAGCATAATGTTTCATAAAAACATTTAAATAAAGTAAATTTGGCATAAAACTAGTTTTAATCCTATTTCTCACATAAAATTAAGTTTTTTAAAGTTTTTAAAACTATATTTTAATTATTAAAAAAAATAAAAATACACGAATATTGGATGAATTGACGAGAACAGCAATAATTGTTATTTTTCTTATTTTTATTAAGCACCAAAATATATTTCTAAAACCTTTAAAAAATTTAAAATATTTAAATGAAGTTTTTAACAATAACTCACAAACGTTTTGTTAATTAAACGGTTTGGTAATCCTTTTGAAGGTTTAAGAAGTGGTTGTTAGTTAACTTGGAATAGTTTAAATTCGGAAGCGAGACTTTCGGCGGCGTGTGTCACAAATGCGGGCCCGGAATGACGAACGTCTATCGCGGTCTATCGCCCGGAACATTCTGTTCTTGCGATGGGCTGTTTGGGTACGGTGCGGTGCGCCTCCGGAGGCAAAGAGTAACGCTGAACGTTGCGCCGATGCTGCGGCGTCGTTTGGGGGCTTGCACTCGATGAGACGCATTGCCCCAGGGGTTTGCTTTGCTTTTGGGTGCTCGTGCCGTTTGCCGATCGAGATTATTGGTATGATTTTATGTTGCCATATATTATCACACATTACGATATGCAGAGGTCTTCAAAGACTGCATCTTTTCTTAAAAGACTATAGCTTACGAATTCGTAGAAGTCATCAAAATTAACAATATCAACAAGCTGATATAATTAAAATCACCAATAGTCCAAGTCTTATAGAGCCATATGTTCTTTTTCAATTTTCGATTTTAAATTTTTTATAGGTTTTATTACTACTCATAAAACAATTGCAACAATTTATCGATATATCGATATTTATTGAAACCCATACATTTTTGACATGCTTCTCAGAGACCCCGTCCTATCTTCTTGCAAGGTTTTTATGTCCTAAACCATATTAATCTATGGAATCATCAGGAAGTTGATGTTTTTAACAACTTTTTCGAGCTTATCTCGTTTTACAAATGTGTATACAAGTTTATATATTGAGAAACAAATATATCATTTTGATGTATTATAAATATCTGACTTTATTCTATTGATATCATCACTTCTCTTTCAACATCATTAGGTACTGGCGTCAAAAAAGATAATAACACATGTAAAAAAACCCTAGGTGCAATGTTGATAGATTGTTTACCACGACTAGTGGTCAATCAATCAATCTTGCTAGAGAAGACAATATTTCCTATATTTTCAGCACTTCAAGTCAAGTTTGTTTCGCCTGAACATCAACGAAAATTTTACGTTTCAATCAAGATAACTTTCTTTTGAAATATATTTTTTTAAACGAAAAGAAAAGCGTAAACTGTTCCGGTCAAATACTAAATGAATTCTACAAGTAGGTTTATATATAACCCGGCACCTCCGCCATGAATAGTAAAATGCACGTTCGCCCAGTCGAGAAACTTGATAGTAACATTACATTTGTATATGTTTGTACATACAGTTATGTAGATTTGATGTAATATTTTTTATAGAATTGTTATTATATGCGTGGTTATGATATGGTGATGTTGTGTATTGTTATGAGATGTGCTGCGATGAGGTGATGTTTTCTGTTTGTTTAATTTTATCGAGCATCGACTGCTATGATCATTAGCTCTATTCAATTCTTCTTGAATGTAATTAGTCATATTAGAGGCTAACACTATTGATAAGAAGAAGAATTCACTTTACTATGCATTCCCACCGAGAATCGAATTTGGGACCTCATGGACAGTGGTCATCGACCATACCACTGCGCGACATGACTGGACAAAGGTGATGTTAATTAGGTGATGGTGATTGATATTTTTTGTGATAACAGTAGATAAGAGTCTTGTTGTGGCTGATGTAAGCGTAAGTTAATTAATCTCCACTTATTGGGACTCGAACCCATCCGCCTGCGTGGTAGGCCGTTGTGCTATTCACTGTTCTGCCGAGATGGGCTAATCATTTGTATTTTACCACAATAGCCTTGCTTATTATTTATTTAAAGATTTTTACAAACATGTTCTCATTTTAAAATGTTTCAACAGTACTACTACCTTAAACTTTCTTAAAAGGAAAATTTATAAAGTTATATTATATAGGAAAAGTCATCTAAATATCTTTAAGAGTAGATTTGTTTTAATAAGCTTATTTTTAGGGAAAACTTTACTTTTAAATGCAAACCTCAACAATCCTTTATTAAATTTCTTTGATTTCCTTTTTCAACATTTTTTTCCTCGTTTTTTTTTGTATGTTTCTTCAGTGCTGTAGCTATAATTGACAATTTGTATAAAATAATTTTTTTTTTTAATTTTTGGTAATATGTTTTACAATTTTACTTGATTATATGACGCGTCGCTTTATAGCTTCTTATAAATTACAGAAATCATACATATTTGTGATACTACTAAATTATTTCACCATACATACATTTGTAAATTGTCTAATACTTCTATTAGAAAAAAAACTTTTTAAAATTAAAACATATCATCATTGATTTCTAAATTTCCTGTAAAATGAAAACCATTCGTAGTATATTAAAATAGTTATCCTATTATAGTTGTTCCGTTAAAAATATTAAATTGAACTCTACATTTTTCTGGCCATAAGAATATTTGAAATAAATTTGAACTTGAAATTAGTCCAACAAGTTGCACTTGATATTTATCTTCAATCTAATCAAGATGCGTGCTAACCAACGCGTGTTAACGAATGTTTTTCCTTTTACCGAGGCGCGTGTATAGAAAACGCGTGCCTGTCTATCTCTCCACCACACATATCCAAAAAGCCACGCACAACGCGGATTCGTTGCGCCCAATTTAGCGCTCACTTGTGTGCCACCGCGTTTTAATGAAAGCCGTGAAGCAACAGGTACGATAAACCGTAAACGCTATAATATGTCATTTCCTGGCACGCGCTCGTAAAAGTACCCTTCAAGACACAATTCACAATACGAGCAACTTTGAATGTAACCTTACGTGTACAACCAATGAGCAAACGCGTGTTCTCCAACCAATCATCACTCAAGCAGCGAAACAGGATCAGCGAAACACACTCGAAAAGAATACCAGACAAATCAGATCAACGTACGATCAAATGAGTCAATCAAAATCTTTTCTACTTTTCTGCTTCAGTAATTACAAAGTCAATTAAAGTCCACACGCGTTGTAACACCAAAAATTCAGATTTCACCAGATTTTAGATTGTAGATCGCACAAACAAAATTAGAATTTCAGAATTAGATTAAAGCAATTAGAAAATAGTTACATTGAAAGATTTCGACAATTAGACAATTGTATTTTACAATTTTGAAGAAACTAATCAATTCTGTAATTATCCAAGTCGATAACGATAATCAGATTTCTCGATTCGATGCATGTTTATAGGGTACTGATTAGCGTATGCGTAATTATCGTGCAATTACACATTACTTAGGAGTACAAAGCATGCGCACATCGGGTGGTACGTGCACCCAAAACTCACGAGGCGAGATATCAATGAGCAACAGCTCTGCGGACCATTATGAGCAATTATCTCCGGCGTACTCTCCGCTCCTCGCCGAAGTAAAAATGTAAATCCTCAACTTAAATAATGAGGATTACATGGAGGAACAGCTTGAGATGATCTCTTGAAGGTTGAAATGTTGATGCTAATGATAAGGTGTAATGGCGGCGCTGGCGGTGCGTTTGATTGATGAGGATTTTTTCTATAGTTTTTGTTTACGATGTTCTATTACACTGGCATTTTTTGTGATTTGGCCGACAAATGGACAAGTTGTGCATTCGTTTCTGCATAAGTGTTTTAAAAAGATCTTCGAGAGTTATTAGTTATTTTGATTTGTTTCTTAAAAAGGAATAGAAGTGAAAATACTGAAAAATGGGTGTTTAAAACTTTGAAGTATGGTGTTTAGGATAAAGTGATGAAAATATTCAAACCTTCGATATTTAAAACTGCAATCGTGCATTTCTTCAATTATAATGTTTTTTTATAATTATTAAATGTCTTAAATGAAATGTTCTGCAAGATTTTACACATTTTGGTGTACATTTTTCTCTCAAAACTTTGGTATTGTGTATTGTAGGTGTTTCTAAACTACTTTTATATTAAACTTGCTGTTTTACAATGATATATAAAAGGTAGGATATTTTCAGAAATTCGCCGATTTAAGAACGCCAAATAAGTTTTAAAATTCTCTATAATACATTATCAAATAAAGGGCGATGATTTAAGAGTGTTAATCACAATAACTTGATAACAACAAAAGTTTTAAAATTTCCTTTCATTAGTATATGAATACATATTTCATTTATTTCTAAGTGTTTAAAACTTTTTCAAAGTTAATAAGTTTGAACTTTGCGGTTCTTTACAGTGTGCACATTGGTGAAATTTTTGAAAGATCGTTGTGAGATTTCAAGTGGTTAGAAATTTCTTCACTTAGCGTATAGATTGTTAATGTGAAGAGGAAATGATGCAAGATGTTAACTAATTGATGTTTAAGAGAATATTAATTTGGTGGGTGTAAACCACTATTATATAATATATTTTTTAACAATATTTATTTATTTCATCAGGACTAGTGTGAAGAGAAACAACAATGAAAACAAGTTTTTAAAATTGAATTATCTGATTTACTTTTGCGATATAAGCATTACATGGATATATTAACTGTAGGTATGAAAGAGATTTACTTCAAGTTCGCCTTGTTCCTAATATACCTCGTTAATCGAAATGAGGGAAAAGTAAGAAAGAACAATGATTCCCAAGATATATAATAATAAAATATGGGCGAGTAAGTAATATGTCGAATGTATTTTGTGTGAAGTTCCAAAGGACGCCCATCACTTGGGGGAAATCTACTATTTTCTGTACCGTCAAGTTCTGTAATCGTTGGAAGAAGTGCCTCAACAAAAATATTGAAAATCTCTCGTATAGAAAAAAAAAGAATTCAGTATGATTCGTTAGATAATCACATTTTGCAACATGAATTTGATGATTTAAATAAATATAATATTTCTTGTCATATTTGCACGATTATTCCCAGTCTGCTACTAAAAGTATACTCTGTGTTTTTGTACAAACTAACCGATAAGGGACCAAACATTAGTTTTGCTTTGATACCTTTAACTTTATGCAATAATTTAGCTTGATTTATATGTTTTACAAGATATTTATTGGAATTTAATAATCCGTATTTCGCTTTTTCACGGCATTTTCACCATATTTGCCCTATTTACTTTAATTTGAAGATGCCACCAGACGAATTATTATTAAAATCCAATACATGTCTTATAATGCAAACCAACTTATTCTTTCAAAGTGAAAATGTAATGTTCCTTTTGAAATGACATAGTATTTCGTTATCTACCAGAAAGTATGAGTCTTGCACACATTGGAGCATAAACAATCTTAAAAAAAAGTCTTTAGAATATGCAATTCCTTCAAATTCTTAAAAATAATCGATTAAAGTGGTATCAAACACACGCAGAGTAAAGTCAGCTGGTTGGCGGAATAATCCTCGCGCTAATATAGATGTTTACGGGCAGATGCGACGGCGATATGGAAATATATCGGCGCGACCGCGAGATAAAGCGCGATCTGTGTGCGTGTGTCGCCACCCTCCCCGCCTCCGGGTCCCATCGAACACATACATTCACCATCGCATCTCGTCGAACATCTCCAGCAATGCCATATCTCCTGCAGTTGTGCGTGTAGAAGTGTATGTTCTAGTACGTATGCCGTGGAATGCCGTCCGGCTGGTGCGCACACGCCCAGTCTCCTGCCGCTCGCAACAGATTCATTCTCGGACTCATCATCACACAGATCAGCCCGACACGAATACGAACACGAGACACAATCGCCAACAATGTGCATAAGTTCATATGCAAATATATTTTGTTTTTCTCCAATTGCATTTGAAAGTTTGATTTGAAACCAAAACATTTATGTAAAAGCTGAAATAAATGTTTCTGAAATAGCTTGCTGAATTACATACGAGAATCAAAAATGGTGGAATTTCGATCTGACGATTATCAAGGAGTGGATAATACCGTTGTAATGTGTCGCTGCCGACTGGCGAAAGAGATGCTAATCATTGGCGCGTTCATTACGAAAGCAAATGACATGCAATAAAGCGTTGCGTGCGGGGCCCCCGAAATATCTGCGCTGATTCATTAATAAAGATAATTTTGACAATTTCCTGTTTGGGGGCTCGTTAATATCTTGTGCTGCGCGCCGGCTGTTATTACCGGCGAAGAAATTATGCTATCACATCCTCGGGCGCATCCTTTTCGCCCGACGGGCAGCAACACGTGCTGGCTGGTTGGCTTGCGTGTGCACACCGCGCAGCGTTTCGTAAATCTCGTCTTCGGCACAATTTTTCCCTATACTGCTCCTACGTCGTGTTCAGGTGAACGAAGAGGCGCCACGGCAAAGTGCACTGTGCTTTTCGAGGCTACCTGTGTTCGAATTAATCATCAGTGACGAAGTACGCTGATTACGCTTGATTACGACATACTACACGTGAACACAACGACCCTACGCTTAAATATAGTGCAATCCCTTTGGTTCATTAAGCACTATGCGTATTTAATTCAGAGGGGTTCAGATGGTTCGATAAATACACTATTGTAAAATTTCGCCTTTTGGAATCATTAATTGATAATATGAAAAATAATCTATATTTTTCGCTAAAGACAGTTACCAGTTTGAAAATATTAATATTAAAGAATCAGGTGCCTGTAGTAGATTGTAAATTATGCGATATTCCTATTATAAGAATTTCTAATTTTCATTTTTGTCAATGTGCGTTTCCTCTTTGCAGCATTATATAATATTCGATACCCGTTTACGATACGAAATATTATCGATACTTGTTGGTATCGTAAATTGATATTATTTGGTCTCAAAACGTCGAAATCAAAGAATCGGTTATTTTTTGATGATGCCGAAAGTCGAAATTGTTGATTGTGCAAAATGAATGTATTTATACTTATATCTATTATTTGAAATTGCCTTATATTCTCATACTCATCTCCAGTTGTCGATCATAAAACATGTATTATTCTAATTATAATTTTTAAATCAAAATTGGCTTTATTTAAATTATTCTTCTGAGTGATAAACATTTTCTTACTAATTGTAAGAGAACGTAAGTAGATATTTACTATAGTAAACTCAAAATTAATCCATATCTCTTCTAATGCCTTTTTGCCATTTTATAAGGCCTTAATAATACATTTAAAGAGAATATAACCGGAAAATATTAAGGTTATAAAGAAAGTGTCAACGATAGGCAACTCATACAGCTGATAATTGACGGCCTAGATTTTGAAACATGAGCAAAAAGCGAATCGTCTTGTCAATTTTAACTATTCACTCATCATGACATCATGTCTTTTGTTGAAATTGTTAGTCCAACTT
>WSZQ02000004.1:448524-461741 GCA_019419845.2 Weissflogia rhopalogaster | reverse complement strand
AAACTTCTTGAAACAGTTTAATAGTTTGCAAGAATCTTTATTACAAATAAATTATATTACAATTAAAGTTTTTTTAACTTTATTTTCCATTTCCTTTAATTTCAATTCGTATAAACATATTTATAAATATTGCAATCTTTTTCTCTGTACATCATAAACTATAAGTATAAAAAAAGTGCATTGTCAACCCTAAATATCACGGCAAGGTGTATGCCGCCTGAGTGGCACAGTGGTGGAGTGAATGGCTCGGGATAAGAGGATTGCGTTTGGAGGATTGAGTTTTTATATTTTTATAAATTATAAGAACTTATATAAATAAGAAGTATCGAAATTGATCATCAAATATGGCTGAAACTAAATAACCCAAAAACACCATAGAGCGGAAATCAACAAGCATAAATTTATAATTTGTTGTATGAGTGACAAAAAGTATCGGTATTGATACGTATCGATGTTGTAAGTATTGATACTTTAGGTACCGCTTAAGGTTTGAGAAATAAGATACATATGCTAAGGAATGAAGACTAGAAGTTAATATATTTAAGACATCATTAGATTTCTGATAAACTGTCATTCCAGCGGATCAAACATTTTTACATTTAAATATCGCAATAAAATCAAAATTCGAAATGTCTATTGTCAGTCTTGTGGCGCTTTGAACAGACATTCAACAGTGGTAACTTTGATATTCATAAACAACTTCATTGAATGTTCCACCTAGAGATTTATGAAATGTCATAGCTCATCTTGATAGTAAGGGAAAATGATTTCGAATTATGTTTATTGTTTTATGATTATTATTATTATTGCCATGAATAATGATGTTCTATGATTCGTGTAACGCTTCTGGGACGTGTAACGCCACAGACATTGGAAAATACCTCGAAGGATTCAATTAAAAAGAACTAAAATAGGAAAATAGCCTCTCCCTCTAGTTAAAATGATATACCCATTAAAAGTTAAAATCGGATAGTTCGTTTCTGTGCTATACGTCACCTAAGTTCGGATTGCATTCACTAGTTTACTCCCCAAGTCGCACGTTTGAAGTTTTAATTGAAAAAGGTTTGGATATTATAAATACAATGGGGATGCATGACTAATTGCAAAAAAGTGAGACTGTTCCGCCAAAACCGACATCCGTCTGGTCACCTTGCCTATCAGCGTGTAATAATATGCTGGTAATAAAATTAACTTACCCGTGATGATGAGCTGAGTGAATGATGATTAGAAACCAACGAAGATGTGCTGGTGTGATTGAAACGAGTGATTTTATGATCTTTTGTAAGGCGAACACGTAAATGTGCATGAACGCAAGGTTCACACAACAATTCGCTGCAATCTCCACATTTTGATGTAGCAGTAACTCCATCATCACAGCTGGCACAGATTTCTGAATCTTCACTTGTTACACACTAAAAATATGTATTAATTAAATCAATATAAAAGAAAATCAAGAAAATGTATTATAGTGGTCTGTTGCCAATATCAAAGTGAGCGTGAAACATAAAGTGAGCGTAGAACATAAACGATAATCACCTGAAGTAAGTCAGCAATAAACGAATCTAATGGCGGATCAGATTCACTTTCGGTGGTAGACATTTGCGACCTCAAACTGGGTGGTGACGAATTGAGAGAAGATAAGTCTTGGCAGGACATGTTTGATTATTAGTTTAGTTATGGGTAAAAGTAATTTGTAGGCTTAGGTATAGATTGGATTCGTTTCAGATGTTTAATTGGGCGGATCAAGATATCTTTGGCACATAATCCTGAAACAAACAAAAAACCTCCATCAATCCTTCATAATGTAAAGTGCTTTTTTTTTATTTTAAAATTTGCTATTCAAGTGTAAAATTTTCAGAACTCGTTTGTGCTCCTCTTGTGTTTAGATAGTGGTTTCAACTCTGTACTTGTATATCAGCAAAAAATCTACACACTTTCAACATCTGCAAACACCCTACTTCAGCATTGAAACGCTTTTCATGCAGAGTGCTAGATTAAATATCACAAAAACTCTTCCAACTTTTCAAAAGGCCTGGTGAGAAAGAAATAGTGATGCAGGTATGTTTCCAAGAACCTTTTTGGGTTAAGCTGTTATGGTTTCGAATTCGTTCCGGCCGAAAATGTGTAATTTCTGGCAATTCTCTACCCATATCTCTACCTGTTTTTCTTCCAAAACCGTTTCGCTGGGGTCGATGACCTCGAAACGCATACCCTCCGAGAGGATGCTTTCAAAATGATTGAATAGACATGAAATCATCTACAGAATCGCTTGGAATATTCATAGTGCTGGTATACCGTTTGAAGAATGATGGAACGAATCGGTTAAATAAGCTTATTCTATGAAATATTTCGGTAACTTATACAAATTGTTGGCTATACAATTCGGTTATTCAAAATAATATGGTACCATCAAAAACGTACCATAAAAATTGCAGTGGGTAATGTAAAATTAAATGGAATTTTCGATGAAATATTGAATACCAAGAATTAATTTCGCTCTACTTTTGGCCTAATTCTATTTGCGGACATTTCATTTATCTATGTAAATAAGTTCATGAAATTGAATTATGATATGAATTATGTGAAATAAATAATAATATTGTATTGGCTATCTATCTAACTGGTCCTTCAGCCATTTTTATGTACAATTTATTGTGTGATACATTATTGAGTTACAAGTGATTATATATAGTGTGAGATTTACAACTCGTTTTTTGTTGTGATGATTGTGATGGTGATGTTGTTTGTTTTTGTTGATGATGTGTGAAGTATGTTGCTTTCCTCCGTGTTGATGTAGAGATATATGTTTTGATAGAATGTCGGTAAATCGTGGAGTATTGAATCATATGATGTGAATTTTTGGATTTATTAATGAGTATTTATTAATGTGGTTTTTATCGATGTGGATTTTTAGTGTGAATTTTAGTGAGAAATAAATAATAAATTAATTCATACTAATGGTGCCCACCTCGGGGACTCGAACACTATCAACTGTATTGCCCAGGTGGGCGAATTAGGTGAATTGCTGATATTAAGAATTTATTATATAATCATTTTATATTTAGATCATCCATGTTAAAACTTCATAAACTATTCACTATTTATTGCAAGAGTAACACAATCGTTGAATCAAATTCATATAAGGGATAAATTTAAATGATAATCAATATTTTCGTTTATATAACTGTTCTTCTAAATGTTCCAAATTACTTCAAAGATATTTTACGCACAATTTCAACATTCTAATTTATTTGCTATAATATACAATTTTAACTTTAATACTTTCATGAAATTAAAAGATTGTTTATAATATGCACATTTTCCCTTTTTAATTTCTTTGACTCAAATTATAGATACATGTACAATATGTTCGTTAAAAATTGGTATTACATCATGAGAATACATATAGTATGACGAAATGCAATAATGATATCATGCAAGTGATATCATCGTTTGAATAGGGGTTCATTTTTGCACTAAATGTCCTAATTTTTTTCAATTACACATAACTGAAACCATAACCTAACCACCTAACTTAACCACTATTGCAATGTAACCAATCTAACCTTAACCTAGGATAATTGTTATGTAATATAACCTAAATTGGTCTAATCTCTGCAAAAAAACAACAAATTAATGAAAGTTCATTCTTTTGCGTTGTCTTGTAGCACCACGCTATTATTTGAATTGATTTGCCATTAATTTCCTCATAAAAGTTCAGAAACAGTTGTGCTTTCAAAGTAGATTTGGCATGCTGTAACAAGTTTATTTTCCCGCCAAATTGTTTTCTGCATTTTCCAAATTTCGGTTATAAAATGAGGCAAGGTAATCAAAGTTCAGTAAAATTACACATTATGATACTAATATTACACTATTGTGTTTATCAGCAGTTTATAGAGTACTTTATATTCTTTGCAATGAAAGCAATATAAATTACAGACATTAAAAATTACATAATTGACATTCCATAAAAATGTAATACAAAGCAAAAAGTTTACCCCATTTCACGTCTCTTTTATGACATAATGTATATGCTCTAATGATATTTCAAAATAAGCCGAAGAACTGTTGAAAAATATATTACAAATATAATTACGCAATTTGGTTCTTATTTGGTTTAATTTTTGTACTTTCGAATTGCTCTATGGTACCAAGAAAAACCGTTTTGATATGTAACAGTTTTGCAGTGACAGGGGCAAAATTAACCTAAATTTTCGTAGAAAATTTTAAAACAACCACAATTATTATAAATCATTTAAAGGCTGCCTTAACCGATTAATTGGTGTGACATTCATCGGTTCGGCGTTGAATCCGAAATACGCACAGACCGCTCAGCAAGATGTGTGCAGAATGAACACGAGAGTTCAATCAAAATGACCTAGATATTAATGAAGCGAAGGCTATATTCATAACACAAATAATAAAAAACAACAACACACTCCAGCGCTTCGGCAGCGAAACCTACTGTCCTGAAAGGCAAACTGAAATTGATACTGAAAGCGCAAACGGCGAAGTCGCGGGCGCGCGTCACGCGTTGTTCGCGAATTGAACCCGACGCAAAGTAGGAAAAAAAGTGCTCAAAGGACACGCTCAATTGCATTTGAATTGATTTGAAGATCATGGAAAATAAGTGGCATACGTGCAGATTAACAGTGCATAATGAGAGCGGGCGGGTTCGTTGGGTGGTAGGGAATGAGAAAAAGTGGACGGTCCAATTGAAACGACTCGCAATTTTCCCGTTTGTACTCCTTGCCATCGTTCTCATCAGCATACTGATCACGCAATTTGTTTTCGGTTATCCACGGAAATATTTCTTATCAGATAAACACGAGGACAATGTCAATAGTGAAGGTATTCAAGAGTTGGAAACGGAAAAGGTTGAAGTCTTTCAGGATTTGGAAACTTCTTATGTGGATAACAGGGAATATACCACTAAACCTCCACGGATAAAACGTGATGTTCCTGATTCATTTGATGAGGAACTAAACAAGAACAAGTACAATGTTGACACAACTTCAGAAATTCCTCCTGCTCACGTCTATCTTGAGGAACTTGATGGTGTGAATAGTACAGATTATGAAGACTATAAAGCTGCAGCAAGTCGTGTTATTGTTTGGAAGATACCAAGTCATAAAAATACACTTATGGAAATACAGAACATGAATATGCAGGATGAAGAGGCGCGAAATGCCGATGTGCAGCATAAAAATTTCTGGAAGCTTAAACATACTCCGGAGGAGATTCGTAAGACCCAATCAGCAAATATGAAAAAGTATATGGATGAATCTGTTGATCCTTGTATAGATTTTTACCAGTACTCGTGTGGGAATTGGCACAAACATAACCCAATCCCACCAGATCGAAGTAGCTTTGATACCTTTGAGATGCTAAGAGAGAGCTTAGATTCAGTTCTGCGTGATTTACTCGAGGAGAACGTTCCCCAAGATCCATCCATCATCGATAAGGAATACTGGACGAGTTTACGGGACAATGCACCGTCAATGCGAGACAAACGACACACCTACGATTTTTACAAACTCGCCGACAATAGAGATGTCCCAGTACCGTATTTCCAAGTGATTCTCAATCACTCGTACCCAAAGACTGAGGACGCCATTGTCAAGGCAAAGTTCCTATTCAAAAGTTGTATGAATGAAGATCTGATCAACCGCAGGGGCATCAAACCGTTGCTGCATTTGATCAAAGAGTTGGGCGGATGGCCAGTACTGGATGCTAACTGGAACGACAAGAAGTTTGACTTTGAATGGCTGCTTGGGCAATTGCGATTGTACAACAATGACATCATTATATCCGAATGGGTTGGTCCAGATATACGTAACTCGGAGGAGTATGTGATCCAAATCGATCAGAGCTCGTTAGGGTTACCGTCGAGAGACTACTTCATTGAGAAAGGCAATCAGAAGTTTGTAGACGCGTATAAGCATTTCATAGCAACGGTTGCTGCGCTTCTAGGAGCGGATAATACGATTGCACAAGAGGACGCCGATCAAATGGTAAATTTTGAAATTGAACTATCCTCGATTACACTATCCGCAGAACACCGTAAAAACGTTTCAGATATTTATGTTCGCTTGAAGATTAGAGAACTGCACTCAATAATACCACAAATTGATTGGTTTAAATATATCGGAATTGTGACGAACCGTGAAGTGAATCCGGAAGATCCAATTGTAACCTTCAGTTTGAATTACCTACATCAACTTGTTGGTTTGATCAGCGGGACTAATCCGAGAACTATTGCGAATTATCTTTTATGGCGGTTTATTCGGCACAGAGTAAACAATTTGGATGATCGCTTTCAGAGTGCCAAGCAGAGGTTCTATAGAGTTCTGTTCGGAAGGGAGCAGAGTCCTGCCAGATGGCAGTCTTGTATTTCTCAAGTGAACTCCAATCTTGGAATGGCCTTGGGTAATCTCTTTGTGAGTCGCTACTTTGATGAACGTTCGAAAAATGACACGCTAATGATGACCATTCAACTGCGTCAGTCTTTCAAAGAGCTCCTAATGGAGACTGACTGGTTGGACACGGATACAAAGAAGGCAGCCGCGTTAAAGATTGACTATATGCGTCTGAAAATAGGTTATCCCAACTATATTCTCAGTGAGCATTTGCTCAATAAGCGCTACCAGGACGTTCAGATTCACCCAGACTTCTACTTCGAGAACACCCTCAGTATTCTACAGCACCTCACCAGACTGGAGCACTCGAAGCTAACGATCGCAGTGGATAAGAACTTTTGGAACTCACCGCCGGCGGTGGTAAACGCTTACTACAGCCGGAATAAGAATCAAATTATGTTCCCTGCGGGAATTCTCCAACCGCCGTTCTACCACCGCCACTTCCCGAGAAGTCTGAATTACGGAGGGATTGGTGTGGTGATCGGGCATGAGATAACACATGGATTTGACGATAAGGGCAGGTTATTTGACAAGGACGGAAATTTGAAGGTTTGGTGGAAGAGGGAGTCGATTGAGGAGTTTCACGAACGAGCAAAGTGTCTCATCGAGCAGTACAATTCGTACGTGGTGCCCGAGGCGAATATGCAGATGGACGGCGCCAACACGCAAGGTGAAAATATCGCTGACAATGGCGGTATTAAGCAGGCGTTCAGGGCGTACGAGCACTGGGTCTCGGATAATCCAGAAGTCGACGAAACTCTACCAAATATGAATCTCAGCAAATACCAGTTGTTCTTCTTGAATTTCGCGCAAATTTGGTGTGGGAGCACACGGCCGGAAGCGGCACGGAATAAATTGCGAACAGCCGTACATTCACCGGGGAGATTTCGTGTTATTGGCACGCTCAGCAATAGCGATGAATTTGCAAGTATTTTTCAATGTCCGGTTGGGTCGGCCATGAATCCAAAGAACAAGTGCAAAATTTGGTGAAACGAAGATGCGCGCTTTGTCAGGTTTACAATGTTCCATTTTTTTTACATTTATAAACATATAGGTTAAATAATTCATAATTGTTACTATAAACTTCCGTCCTTTAATGTTTGATGAATAAAATTATAAAATTTCTTAAATTCAGTATTCATTTTATTCGGAAACGTAACAGCCTTATTAGAAATATTTCATAAAATTCGGAATATTCATAAAATTATAATGTAGACAAACTATAATCGTAGTAAATTCAAACTGAATGAATTATCAAACTTGAATTATGCAAATTCTTGAATTCTAAATTGAAAAGTATGTATGTACATAGGTAAAAAATACATTTGTTAAAATGAGATTGTTGTACTTTTAATAATTTTTGATTGTTTAATGTTATATAATCTTTAAGTTTAATCACTATATTAGGAAATTGTAATTAGACAAATGAAAGTGAAGTTTATCAAAATAAATTGTGATTGCTTAAAACAGGAGAACAGATTCACATGCTGATTATTACATGGATATATTTACATTAGATTAATAAGTTAGATTAGATTAATATAACAAGTTTTCTCTTCCAGAATGGAATGAACTGATTCCTAGCTTGTTAGTTTTGCGAGAAACCTTTTCTTCAATGTTTTTTAATCATTAGCACAAAAGGTATACACTTTTAATTTAATGTTTTACAATTTCGTTTTATTTTCGTACAATGTACATTTCGCCGCGAGGCATCATCAGGTACTATGATACTGTACTGATGATACTGATGATGATACTGTACTGATGATGATACTGATGGTACTGATGATGCCTCGCGGCGAAATGTACATTGTACGAAAATAAAACCAAATTGTAAAACATTAAATTAAAAGTGTATACCTTTTGTGCTAATTATCAATATGTTTTACCAACAACCGACAGTGGATTCCGTGAATTGTATTTTAATCATTTTTAGGCTTTCGTGAATGTAGAAGGGATGCAAACCATACAGATGCCTAGTTGATTTCATTCCTCATCAAGTTCAAATACAAATGCACATAGAACTGATTCCTAGCTTTATTTCTTTCCCAGGTAATTGATATTGTCTGTGGCATGTTTTTAGAATTCTTAAACATTCAACATAGGTTGACTTCCTGGTTGTCTTCATTCGAAAGAACATGTATATATGTAGACTTATTTATTTAGATGTATTTGTTTCCCAAGAAATTGGTATTTCTTTTGACATGTTGATATATATTTTAAATCATGAATTTATAAAAATCGAAGGACCATGTCTTCCTATTCCAGAGTGTGCATAAATTGTTTTTTTTATTTGACAGATATTTAAAAATTTACACATTTATTGCTTTTTATAGGATCTTACATTATCGAGAGAAATTGGCAGTTTCTTGGGCTATTTTTATAATTTATAAACATTCAGAAATTTTGATACACCAGGTAATTTTTAACATGAATATTTCAAATATCTCGAAAAAGTTGTAAGTAATCAAAATTTAATAATACTGTAGAAGGGGAATGTTCATGGTATATAGGTGGGTAAGTTGAACTTTAAAATCTGAAATGGGTATCCCTTTTTTCATTGGGGATTCAATTGTACGGTATGTATAATATTTGAAACATTTCATTCATAGTTGTTGCTATAATCGATAAAAATCAATTTTATGAATTATTTCCTAATATAAAGCCACAAACATTTTTCCCTAACAGGTTGATTATATTTTGATTACCTGCATTTTTTCGTAGGGAGGTCATTTTTCGAGATATTTGAGGTTTTCACGTTAAAAATACCTAAGTAAGTCATACATATCTATGGGGGATTGTTGTACATGGATGTCACACATGGCGGTGTTTCTTTGAACTAAAATTTAAACCGTTCTGATCAATGGCACAAATGCTATTGATTCCGTAGCTTATTATTATATTCAATTAATAGAGTCAAATACAGACGCACAAAAAATGTTATTCCATCCACAGAAATATGCAAAAAATTACTGATAGCTAAACAATATAATGACGGACTGAAGAAACAAATTTATGATAAAAGTATTATAACTGATGAATATCAAATATTTTGTCGTCTACTTCTATCGCAGTTGACTCTATACTTAATTGATGGGAGTGAGAAAATATCATTTTGATTGCAAAATACCCTCTATAAATGTGAAACATTCTTGTACAATTCGCCACATCCAGATGAGAATAATGCAAGGAAAAGAATCCAAAATGGGGTGCATTTTTCGAATTGTCTACGGCCGAAATTTACCCTAAACGCCCCAAAAAATCAATGCGGCCCCGTGCGTGCATTATTGAACTCCCCAAAAGCTAGGACCTAGTCGGCGGACACCGCACCACATTGCCATTGTGGGGACCCTCCTTCTCGGAAGCGACGAACGCCCGAAAAACAACATGCACTCACATCCTCGCAAGGCTGCCTGCATTAGCCATTGCCAAGGCGGCCGATATTGGGCGGTGGCTGGGGCATGCGCTGCCTGCCTGCATAATACACACACACACACACACAAACATAGAGCCATAGAGCAACGGGGTACGCAACTCGCAGCCGGTTGAGCATGGTCATGGTTGCAATGCGCTACTCTCTCGCACGGTGTACGCAGTACGCACAAACGCGATACCGTTAGCCGCTGCTGCGCACACTGCGAACGCAGCAACGGATCGTTATTTTCGGAAATGCCACTTGAACTTGACATGCACGCGCAATGCGAGCGCACGCACAACGCACTACAGCATGCGCTCCGTGCGGCCCCTTTAGGTAGGTCCTGCTTGCACAAACCAACATCTACCCGAACTTTCTGCTTGTACTCCCTCATCGCGTATGGAAATGTTTTTAGTTTTAGCCCTTTTCTAAATATTCCTAGTTCTGTCGAAATACATGCATGATACCAACATATATTTAATGAAACTAAATTATTCATTTTTTAAGAGCGAAGGAAATACAGAATTATCTCGAAATTGAATAAAGAATACACGAACATTTCAAGAAATAGAATTGTATAAACTTAGAATTGTATAAATTGTATAAAAGTCTTGATAACACTGTAGTGTACCTGAATGTAAACAAATCTTACACTATCTATCTTGATCTTCATTCAGATAACAACACTTGCTGATAACAAGTTAAGTTCACCTTCATGGCTAGACTCTTAATGAAAGAACACATTTATTGGGTAAGTTATTAGCTAATTGTAAGAAAAAGTGAGCCGCGCCTTCCCATGTATAACATAGGGGTTTATAATTGCACCCCTCTGTAAATTGTAGCAATAGTACAACTCATAATGATATTACTGACAAACTGAACGCATGGAACACGTGATTCTTTAAGGAAGTATAAAGACTTGCAACACTTACCAATTAGATTGCCATCGGGTTGTCAAAGTGTGTGTATTTGGTCGGCGTTTGGTATGTTCAGGCAGATTGTGTGGGAAGAAGTTGATGTTGGTTCTTCTGGCGTGGACCGGGCGGGCTTCAGCGCTTCACATTTCACCGCTACTCGGCGCAACTCACTACCGGCAATGACGGGATGCCTGACGGTGACTGTGGTACGGTGCGTGCCTTGGTGGAGTGGTGGCGGGTCGCCCTTCTCGGTGCAGCTCGCGCTGTCCTCGTCTAGGTTGGCAACCCCCTTTGTTGCACGCACACATTGTGAATCCCTACCCTAGCTCAATGCACGAGATGTGCGCTGCGCCCGCTATCTATGCTCGCTGTTTTTCGGCGCATCTTGTTTCTTTTCTAGCTAGAGTGCACCAGCGAGCGCTTCCAGGGGCGGCTCATGGATATTTATCAGCGGGGGATTGCTGAAAAGTAAGATTTGCCGGGTTTTCTAACGGGAAGGAAAGGGGTTACCAGGAAAGGTGAGAGTTAAGAAATAATATTTGGCGTTTCCCGTTCAGGAGTACTTAAGCATTTAAAACTTCGGCCAAAGGATTGGAAACTTTTTTAACATTGGGTTTTCCAAAGTATGCCCGTGCGATAGGTAGATCATATTACAGAGTGTGGATCTTCGGATCTACAATCACAGCATTACTGTGCGTACGGGATGGTCATAACATGGGCGTCGCCGGAATTTTTTGCAAGGGCACGTAAAGGCTTTTTCTGGAAGCCTGCTTTTTTTAAGAAAGTCTCCCAAAACGAAATTTTAAGATTTCAGAGGCTGGACCTGCTACGTTACAGTGCTTGTTATAGGTTATAACACTTTTCGATATGGGGAGAAGACAGGTTGAGACCACTGCCCTAAAAAATGCCATCTAAACAAAAACACCTCATTATGTAAAAATGCTGGGGACTACTCAAAGCAAAGAAGGACGCCTATTCTAAACAGAAAAATCAACTTGTGAATGTGAAATAAATGATGTTCTCATAAACCCGCCTCTGTGCTGTAGCATGCTTCTCCGTTCACCAAGGGTGCGGGGGATACTCGGTCGATTCTTGCGATTTCGCAAGCGCAACCATGAGTGGGAAGTTCGCGCTGGATGAGAAGGAGTGAGTGAATGAGAAAGATGGAGGAAAACAGGCACTTTGCAAAACCTCCACTGCAGTATAGAGTAGCGTAGGATAGTCAAATGTAAAGAGCCAGAAAGATGCACCACCACTGCAGCGGTACGATTTGCTACAAGTGTCGACTTACTTGAAAACTTGCAAGGAACTTAGGTAGATTTTGCAAGTAGTTGAGGGTTGAATCTTGAGGTAGTAGTTGAGGGTTGAATCTTCTGGTGTAAGTTGTAAAGAGGAAGAGAGTAGATGCGCATAGTTTGCATAAACAATGCTCAAATTTCTAGGAATTGACTTCTTACTTTGGAGGATGGAATAAGAATGAACTGAACTCTGAAAGGCAATAGTATTTTATTGAACTTACTTTAAAGTTTGAAACTACTTTACAACTTATTATTACTTATTCTTAAACTTCTGATGAGTCGTGTCGTTCATGCGCGATTTAGGCAAACGCCAGTGAAATGTAAAAAGCTCTCAAAATGTTAAAAAAAGAACAAAAATAGCCTATTCCTCAAATTGAAACAAAACACATTTGTAAAAGACAGAAATGTTAAAGTCGGACTGTTAGTTTCTGAGCTATTCGCTAAATTCGCGCTTATAGAAGTTTCACTTCAATCAAAACTTACATTACGCTAATTCCATAAAAAAATGCTTGTTGATGTAACACTTCTATACGCGCCTTTACCTTGGGGAGTAAGTGATGAATACAAGGGCCGGCGCTAGGGTCCTCAGAACCCGCATGCAATTTTTATCCCAGCGCCCCCTATAATTTTAAAACTTTTTTAACAGTCTCTTATCATTCAAATTACATATAAAATTACACTACATTCTTTAATTAATATTTAAAAAATTTGGATTTAATACACAAAAAATTGAATATAATGGTTTAAACATCAAATTCTGCACTTACAACATTCTCAATGCTAATTAACGCCAAACTATTTAGTCTATCTTGTGGCATATTTGTTCATAAGTAAGTTTTAATCAATTTCAATTTAGAAAAACTACGTTCGTCATTTACTACACTAACAAGTAAAGTTAACAGTATTTTTAAGGCAATTTTCGAAAATATGTAAATCATTATTCAGAAAAATATCCCTGAAAGCGCCCAACTCATGAAATACATTTATAAATAATAAATGTATTTACATATTTACTGTCGTCGTCCTTTAAAACAATCTCTAAATCGTTAGAATATTTTCATAAAGATGCATTATTAATTTACGGTAATTTATTAAAAAAATCGAAATTTTCAAAATATGTCTTTAATTATTCAAAACGATCGTTTATCAAACACATCGATCGCAACTC
>WSZQ02000004.1:431669-448424 GCA_019419845.2 Weissflogia rhopalogaster | reverse complement strand
GTAGTTGTCGGGTAGCTGCTTGGGTAGTAGCTCTTCGTTATTAAGCAGTTGCAAATCAGTCGTCGATACTGACACTCTTGGTAGTCACCCCGTACGGACCGGTCACGCGCGCTATAACTTCAATCCTTAGTTTATTACTATTTTTGTAAAGATTTATAATTGTACTGCTCTGTGGCTCTGTTGAGAAATTAGTATACTTTTATACGTTAAAAGAATCTGTGAGTTGTGAATACACCACTATACCGCCACCACCATTACCACCCCCAAAGTCTAGCTAGCTCAGCACGCCACCAGATCGACAGCCGACCAAGAAGCCGAACCAGTACACCGTCCCCAGCCGCCTAATCCCCGTGCCGTCCTCATATGTTACGGAGATGTCTGTCATCAAGTGGTGAGTACCATTTTATAATTATCCCCGGTAAACACGGTAGCATATCGAGCACGTCTAGTTAAAGCCAAACGAGTCCCCTAGAAAACCCCCGTGTGAGAAGACGCTCACACCCTTGAACTACATAAAACCTCTCAGCAACATAAGGCAAAGGTAACGCCAAAACACGTAACATCAAATTTGGTGGAGACGCCATAAACCTACCGTGACAGTGCTCTTGAGGGAATCAACGGTGTTGGGAGAGGGAAGACAAGTCCCGATAACGTGGGAGGCAGGAGCCATTATACCTTCGAGAATTCGTGACTATTTTGATAGGACCGTGTTTTTGACAAGTTATGTTTTATTAATTAATAGTTCATACATTTGTCAATTGGTGACCACACTTTCACAAAAGAAAAACCAATCACGAGGGTAGGCTACAGACTATATTGATTGTGTGGTATTGTGTAATGTCAAGAAAGTATAGATTGTTAAGAACGACATCAACAGATGCATCGTGCTGTGCAAGAGACCGCCCGTGAACTCTCGAGCCATCAAGACGCATTACAAACGGCCATCTTTATATCTTATACATATTGTAAATTGTTCAAACTGAGTTATTATTCCGAATTAAACTATATTAAAGCCCAATTGTCGTAATATCTAACAAGATATTGATTAGAATTACTACTGCACTACCGTTTCATTTTTTGATATCAAAGGTACCGAATCCGATTCTTGATACCTCAAAACGGGGCGGGAATACATGTAAATTTATTTCAAAAACATGCTAAAAGATTCATTCTAGGTCGTAAGTTTCTAATAATTTATTTTTAAGCTTATTATTTTAAAACTATGTATTTTGCAAATTCCGAACTTATATCTGAATAATAATATATTATAATATAAAGGTATTTGTAAACAGTTTTATATTTTATCAAACTTTCTGTATACGTAGAACTCAGGAATGAGCAACGGCCCGCCAAGCATATTTTTGACACCCACAGAGCATTCTAGGCCCAAGGAAAACCCCATTTGAGAAATTCAGATGTGGGACAAGCAGAATGTGCGCCCCGACAAAACACCATTAATTTTACCGGCCCAATCATTAAAAAGGTTGGCCCCATCTGGTACAACTTATTTGGTACTCGAATTTTAAAATTTCAAAGGAATTTTAAAATGTTTCAACTTATTTTACGAGTAAGATAATAAATATATGCGCAGTATCACTAATTGTAAGAAATACAACTGCGTCATTATTAATATGAATAAACTCAGATGTTTAAACAAACATAATGACATCTAGCGCCACCTCTCGAATACTCTGTAAGTTCGTGTTTTCCAACATTTGCACCACCGCTTACCGTACGCCAGGAGGGTCGATAAAGCAGCGACTGTTTCGAGGCGCAGATTTGACAGCTCTTTGCTTTTGATTTGTAATGGCGGAATCAACTCGGACAAAAACATCGTTCGCATCACTGTTATTTCACGCGCATATTCTCGAGCGATTGCGATACTGAGTGCTGAGTGCATTATTGGCGGGCATTTCATGTGCGAGCTGAGTGGCGACGTGCCGACGCAACCAACGAGCAGCGCACACCTGGGTGCACCACTTACGCTTACGGCCGAAACACGTCGCGTACCGCACTGCGGCATCACCATCAACATCCTCCATCTCCCAACCATCGACGGCGGCAGCGAGAGCATCACCACCGCAGGCGGTGGCAGCAACAGCAGCGGCCGGCGTCTCCAAGGCGTGCGACCCGCAGCGGCAGCAGCAGCGGGGCATCAGCACCACCACCGCGGCCGCAACGTTTCGCGCGCGGAGTGTTCGAGGGATCGTTATGAGAACGAGTGCGCCATACAGCATAAGATAGCTATGGCGAATTTGAACTTAAGGAATTTAGGCGGCAATAGCCTCGCGCGATCAAGTATTAGTTTCGGTGGTAATAATTCGCTATCCGGACATGTTACGCCAGTGTTTGGCCAGCGCGCCACAGCTGATAGGAGGACACTGCCAATTGGGTAAGTGTTTCCCATGGTGATTGTTGTTTACACTGTTTACTGCTTGCAGATGTTTGCCATGACGAGAGTTATACTAGGTTGGCTGTGATTGTCTCTTGATTTAGACCTATCGAGATATATCCTTTTTCATTGTATGTCCGGCAAGCATATTGTTTTCTTAAGTTCACTTTACTGCAGAAATCATATTTGTCAATGTTCGACGTATTTTGACAAAGATTTCTAAAGTTGCTGCAACAAATCTGATAAGATTTAATGTTTACTGCCATAATTTATCTTCTTGCACATGTCAGTTTCAAAATTCTTACCTTGTAGAAACTTCACCATCTGAATTATTTCACTTTCTTTTCTCTTAATCAATTAAAAATTGCACCTTATACATGTTTCAAGCTTCGCTGAGACTTTCAATACTTGGCAAAGCTTTTGTTGAAGCAAAAGCTTTTCTATCTGGGCATGTTACAACTATGGGTAAAAACATGTTTGAATATTGCATCGACAAATTTGGTATGATATTTAATTTGTTTGCAATGTTTCTGTCATTATTTATCATTAATATTCGAAATGATTATCAATTCACTGAATAACATTTAGTAACTTCAGGCACTGAAATATTTTCTTTCACCTTTGATCAAATAAAATCTGCACCTTAGAATGGCTACACCAGAAATATCAACCTTCTGTTAACAGCGAGTTTTTTTTTCAACTGATTTTTTTCTAATGTTTAGAAATTATGTTATGATTGAAAAGGCAGATGTGTAAAAACAAAAAGAAGCCATTTTTCTGTTATATCATATCATCCAATGGCACTTGTTTCGAACAATTTGTTTCGAGACTACAATTGAACAAAGTTGGCATAGCAACAGTGAATTTGGCAGTATGCATTGTGCTAGAAAGGTTAGATTCAACTCTGCACGTCCTTCGAAAAAGATGATATTGGTAACAAATCATGTAATCAGTTATTGCTGCGTTTACAAATGGATTATAATCAGGAAGAATCGTGTGTTGCGGTAATAGCGAAGCGCGCGTGTGCAGGCGGTGGCGACAGTTTCAGTGCCTTCCTCTTCGACTTGCTTTAGATTTTTAGACGTGGTGTTTTTTTTTTTATTTACTGATCTGATTTCAATTCGTGCGTTGTGGCGTTTCTAGGAACAACAGTCTGATGGGCAACATGGCGTTGGGCGGCTACAGCGCGCTGCACACAGTCTTCGGCTCCGGCGATACGAACGCGCCGCCGCTGCTCGACCTCAGCGAGTTTCCGTCGTTGACGAATCGCAGCGCCGGCGAAAACGTGCCGCAGCCGAGTCCGATGCCGGGCGCCAAGCCCTACGTCGGCATGGTCAAGCAGCCGACGAGCGAAGCGAGCGAATTCACCATGTCGAACGAGGATTTCCCGGCGCTGCCGGGCACACAAAATCGCGACGGACTGTCACCCGGCAATGGCGTTGGCGATAAGGGTAATGGTGGCGGTGGCGATGGATGTGTGGATCGAGGATCAGAAAAAAATAATTCCAAAACAGGTATTATTCATGTGATATTTTCAATTCAAGTAAAAAGCTCAAGATTTTTAAGCAAGTTTAAAAGATAAAAAAATATTTTTTTTGTCCTTTTAAATACTGGATCTGCTAACAGATGGCGCTTTGCGATACCCATCACATCGATACTTTCAAAGTATCGTTAATTTTAATTTTCCTCGTTGCATGCATTCAGGCAAATGACTTTTAAAGCTTTTGTATCGTTTGTAAAATGTTTGAAACGTTAATATAAAATGTCATTTTCTTTATAATAACAATTATGTGTTGTAAGGTATCCAAACGTATCCGGATGGTCTGGTGACAAATATACCGGCGAGTATGGTCAACGATCAGTTCGGCATTGTCGGCCTGCTAACGTTCATTCGCGCCGCTGAGACTGATCCCAATCTCGTGTCACTCGCGCTCGGCCAGGACCTGACGGCGCTCGGCCTGAATCTCAACTCTCCGGACAACCTGCATCCGACATTCGGCGGGCCGTGGGCAGAACAACCCTGCCGTCCGCAGGACATTGACTTCCACGTGCCGCCCGAGTACCTCATCAACACGGCGATCCGAGATAAGCTGGCGTCAGTGAAGCTCAACCGATACAAGGATGATCTGCTCTTCTTTATGTTCTACAACAACGTCGGCGATGTGCTCCAGATTGCTGCCGCCAGCGAACTGTAAGCTACTTACCTCTATTTTTCCTATCGTAATTTTACGAATATATCGGCATATTTCATTTGTAGGTACACCCGAGAGTGGCGTTATCATATGGAAGAGAAGGTGTGGATCACGCAGGTACCCGGCGTTGTACTGATGGAGAAAACGTCTACGTACGAACGTGGCACGTACTACTTCTTCGACGCACAGAACTGGCGCAAGGTGGCGAAGGAATTCCTCCTGGACTACAGCAAGCTGGAGGGCCGGCCGATGACGAGCCATCATCTGTCGTGAGAGGGACTCAGTGAGCTCTCTCTCCCTTCACTAAAGCCGAGGTGGGTGGCCGCACAGTCCAGCCGCGTGTGACTCAAAACAGCGCTAAACCACACACAAGCAAAACAACACATACACAAACGAAAACAAAACGACTATAAATAAATGAAGTGTATACATTTTATTATTACATTGTTTTAGGTGTAAGTTGAAAAATTCGTGATCTAATAAATTAGTGGGTCGTTTCACTTTTTTATTAGACTTGCTGGCAGTAAGTATTACTTAATCGGTTGAACTGAACACGCGCGACTGGTGTTGTTCGATAAATTTGATCAAATCAGATCGTCATCTATACAAGTTTCATTTTATTTGTAAATTTATGTACATTAATAAAAACACGAGTTAATACAAACTAACACGTGGTTGGAAGAATAAGCGTCGAGGTGTTGGTTCGTATGTTTGAAGAGGGTGGATGTGGGAGAAATCTAGGAGGGAGAAGAAGCTAATGAGGCATGCTCATACTGTTCCGTCTTGCAACATTGTTGATACTTCCTTGATATGAGCAAAGAATAAATTATAATATAACCCTAATCACATTTTTCATTTAACTTTTGTTCGGTATTTTATTTCAACTTTTTATCGTGGAGATTGATCTTAGAACATTGAGTAAGATAATTAGACAAAAACTTAATATATATATCACTGTTTATAAAGGACAATGCTTTTAACATTCTAGATTACGATGCATGAGTTTGCCTACTTTTTAAATTAATATTTCAGGTATCTGTACCGTAAGGCGAATGATTTCTTCGCACGTGCGAAGCATAATTTGTTCAGAACTTCTCTATCGTTAAATCATATAACATGTTCAACTAGCATGGAGGGCACGCAAATCTGAAAATGTATTATTGTTCTTAGCCAAGGAATAATTGAATAATATGCAAATAGGGATTTTCCTGATTTTGAGGAAATATTAGTCACTTCTTATATCGACTTATTGACCTATTCGTAATTATTTTCCATATTACCGTTTTAAATGGGTCGTTTGGTGATTTGTGGGTTCATGGATTGCCTTGGCTATTTTGTATTCATCTTTGCTTGTTATCTCAAGGTGATGTTTTTCTTGCCTGCATGCCTGGTGACTAATCTGCTGTGTCGTTGCGTTCTCGGCAGTCACGCAGGAGCCGCCGCAGCAGGAATATCTTACGCACGCGACCGGTTTAATTCGCGCGTTATCTTATTTATTTCGCGGCATAAAGACAATTTTTGAAATTATCAGTGATTGGGGTATTTGTTCCTTATCATGTTACGGTACACGGATTGAAGTGCTCCAAATTAAGTTTCTAAACAATGGTGTACGTGGAATGACGCACATAACTGTAAGGTACGTTTATTTTCCAATGATTATAAAAACCTGCAATTATTTTAAGTATATATATAGTTAAAATATATCCTTAGTGCATGTATGTGACATTCAATCTGGCCTACCCAGACATTTTCGCATAGTTGATTTGCTCTCTAATTGTAGTAATTATTTCAAAGTGCATTACTCATGGGAATTCATTAATTATTTTCAAACACGTTGCAAGTTTATTTTGAAAGAAATACTGGTATTTCGGGGTCGCGTCACGGGTAACTTTCCTACATGTGATTTGTTTATTGAAATGAAGATGCTAATGCAAAAGCATGTTATGCTAAATTATTTTCTTCCTTCGAGAACAGATTATGACGAAATTGAAATTCAATTTTGTATAGTGTTTTTGCTAGTTTCTATAAGGGTTTTCTTTATTCGTAAATGGTGTGATTGCATTATGCACTGCGCTACAACGAATCAATCCTTTTATGATTCAATTTAATAATTTGTTATTCGTTCTTCTGGTTACTATACTGTACCTAATTGTTTTGTTTACATGTAGTCTGCTGTGGGCAAAACAAAAAATGTTCATAATTTACATATTAGATATGTAAATGTTGCACATTCTGTTTTAATATCGTATTTCCAGTTAATGGAAGAGTGATTATTATTTCCATATGTTTAATAATAATCGCTTTGTAGGAAAATATATATGATAACTTAATACAAATGTGAATTTAGAAGGCCTAACGGGCATACGGGAATTTTCCTGAATTTCCACAGATCAAAGTCAATTTCAAATAAATTATTTCTTTATTAAATTATTTTGCGGTGATCGTCAATATAGATTGTTGACGGAGGTGCACGAAGAGAGCAGGTGAACCTGTAGATTGACGAAGAATGATTCAGGTCTGATTCATTGACTGGACCTTGGGATGATTGATTATAGAACTAGATAACTGCATCGAAGTGTGGCATTGAATATGTGAGCGGAAGTGATTTGAATTGCAATGATGCGAGGTTTTAATATACCTCCAGTGTGTAATTGAATGTGTGAGCCGAAAAGAAGTGAATGGAAATGGTGCGAAGTTTTTATGCACCTCCAGGATCCTTGGAGGCAGCACGTTGAGGTGAATGACCTGGGAGCAGGCACATTTCGATGTTTGTACACCGTGTCCCAGTTTCCCAAGTCACGCCAAATGTAGCATTTTGCTGATTTTGCACAGTGCTGTGTCGCTGTGAAAAGTTGTAGGTTTCCACAATTCTGCATTTTTGAATGGTGTATACGTAATGACGCTGATTGTTGTTAGAAAATTTTGTGCCCCTTCTGCATATATGCTCAAAGTATTCAGGGGAAAAACTCAGACCAAGGGCCTATGTTCGTACCTAGCGACCGTAGACACGAATGAAGAAGAGATATAAAATTATGAAAAAACCTTTCTTGCCTGACCGAATTTCCCTTTTCCTTGACCATTCCAGGCTTGATCGATCCCAAAGTTATGATTAACCCGTGGTCAGGTATTAGTCAATAAGATTAACATCCCTGAAAAATTAATGTCTACATGGACTAGTGATTTTGTAAAAGAGAGATTACATGAAGAAAATAACAATTACGGCATCTCAGATATTTCAGGTTTTTAGATATTTTAGCATCATTTGCATACCTGCAACTTCATAAAGGAATTGAGGCAGTGCAGGGAACTAATTATAAGAAAATATGTGATAAATAACGAATACATTTAATTTTAATAAGCTCATTTAGTCATCATCGTGGAAGCAGTACATATGACTAAGGAATCTCAGACAGGTTTTGTTGTTGGCGGACCAACAGGCTGGCCCACGAGTGTTTAGAATATTATGGCATATAATAAGGTGGACAATAGAATATGGCAAACATTCGGAATAGTCGAATTTCCTGCGCTCAACTTAATCATTAACCGCTTCGAAAAATGAACATCAACTGGCGCGCGATTTTCTCTGTAGTATAAGGTACTTGCAAATCTAGAATATGCGCATCGAATTCAATATGGCTTTGATTATTGCGGGAACAGTATTTGTGTTTGCTTACGGAATAGAATTTGATAATACACTACGCATAAAAGAAACGAAAAGTTCGAAACCAAGTTGCATGAATATGTGTGTGTGAAGAGTTTCCGTTTACAAAGTACAAACATTTTTTGTTTTCATTGATAGAAGAGTAAGTTACAATCTTGATGATTATACATCTGGGTCTTGTCTCAAATGGTGATTAATTGAAAGTAGTTTACAAATGTCTCTTGGTTTTACATCGCGAAGATCATTTAAATTTGAGTTCCAAAAGTAAATTAGTACGATATAGATATTTTTCTTATTTTCATTTTTTGAGGGCGGGGAACAATTACCACGATAAACAATCAACATTCAACGTGACAATTAAACATATAGTATGAACCTGGATTAGGTTGGTCCTAATCGCATTTCGCTCCGCTTATGCTTAATAAAACATGTTGCATTTCCCCCCCGAATTCCACCTATATAGTTTTCCGAAAGTGGTAGAAGCCCGATGTCCTTTTGTCGCGGAGGTCCACTATTGTTTTTACGCATACGTGAATTTGCTTTAATTATTTGAAGGCTTGCACGGTGTATACCATCTCAGGAGAGAGGTGTGGCAGTCAAAGAGCGCCGTAAAAATGACTGCCGACTAGCACATGCGCATATACTATATCATTCCGCGCGACAAAAGCACATCAAGCCGCCGACTATCAAATATTTGAAATCAGTATGCATCGTAACGGCGCAATTTTCTCAAAATTCCATCATATCAACAACAATTTCCAATCATCGGGACAGAGAAAATACTGACAAAGCCACTACAATTTACACCTAGCTATTACATTACTAAACATTTAAATATTAGAACTGTGTGCGAATATTACTTTTATGATTTTATCATACATTTAATTGATGACCAGACGGAGCTTATTAGTGTGTGAGGTTTATTTGTGAGATTCGACTTCAAATCAGAATAAAGCGGCTATTCGTCAATACTTTGCTTCATTATATATTCGGTTAAGAGACATGGAGCGAAGAAACTATTCAAAATTCATAACATTAATATTCGGGAAAATAGTTCACTGAATAGTAATTTATACAAGATGAATTTTTCATCATAATGTTCAATATATGTATGCTCCAAATATGCCATGCAAATTGCATAATTACTCTGTTCCATGACTTAAATCACTATATCGTGGTGACACTTTAAAGGAGTCTAACAAGCTCCGCGTCGACCAATTTTGGTTGTGGATATTATATAGCAAAACTTAAAGTGTATGAAATTGTTTCATCTTTCTTAATCAATACAATTAGACTATAAAATTTAACCGCTCACCTGATACCTATTGATATGAAACACCCCATCAACAATTTTCACTGTTGCTTCAATCAAACT
This sequence comes from Weissflogia rhopalogaster, assembly GCA_019419845.2. Lineage (NCBI taxonomy): Eukaryota > Metazoa > Arthropoda > Insecta > Coleoptera > Staphylinidae > Weissflogia > Weissflogia rhopalogaster. Next base: position 438,804 of record WSZQ02000004.1, on the reverse strand, counting down.
CTTTTCTCTATTGTATTTTCTGACATTTTTCATCAAATTCCAGTTGTGTAGCCAAAAATTGCACGAATACTAATATTTCCGCGTCTCTTTCGAAAATAAATAATCTTCATTTAATATCTCAGTATTTTCTTGCAATAATTGTTTTATCTGTTTTATAATACGATTTTACGACTTTATATCAATTGTAGTGATTTAATATAAAGGCATTGGACATTTCACATTCATTCGAACCATAATTATTCAATAATTATTGATAAATATTATAATACATTATTATTATAAACAGCCTTAATAGTTTTTTTTCTTTCATCTTTCATTCATAGTTGTGTTTTTGCCTATTTACTTTCGACGGAGTTGTATTTGCAATTCGTATACGCTAGCTAAAAATATTTCTTACATATTGCTTCCTGATATTTGTAGGATTTTAATCTAAACATCAATGATTGCAAAGAGCCACAAACGTAACGGGACAGTGTGTAGACAAATACGAATTGCAAATATGCGTGTGTCGAAGGAGCAGATCTCTTTTTCTTAATTATGTATTTTTCAATTTTCAAGTTTCCAAATTTGGTTTCATACAATTTTGATATTCGTCAAATCAAGCAGTCCGTATTTTGGATATTCACAACGAGTGTTTACATGTAGGAAAGATATTGCACGATTTCAGTATTGTTAACGCTTTATAATCAGATCTATTGTTGTCTTAATGTGTTAAGGGTCAATCGCTAAGACGGCTGTTTAAAAATTCGACATACACAAGCAAAATGAAAAATTCAACACTCATTACTTAATTAATATACGAGCTTCTTGTTAAATTTGTACTTGTTTCCTCTTCGAGTGGATTAACGCGCTAAATAAGTTAAAATTCCTAATGAAATCTTAAAATCCAAATAAAACTCATAAAATCAACAACATAAAAGCTAATCTCGCATCTGCTGGTTCTCTTTGAACGCAATTTGCATGTGAATGATATGTGCATAGATTACGTGCGTTTTATCTTCATTTTTTGGCTACTACTAAGCCATCGTCAGCAGACCAGCAGGGGATCTCGTCAATATTTAAATACAAATCAGATCCTTACGACAGTTATTACTTATTTATAGTGCAACAATAAATTATAAAACTATGTCCGAAATATGTTAGCGTTACTTTTTTCGAGAAAAGTTGGCGGTGCCTCGGTATTTTGATTGCGATTGCAATGTTAGAATTTTCGGTTGTTGTTTTTGCCCCCGCGTTATTAAGACTGAGATGTGTCGGCGTGTTTTTTTTTTGATACACATGAGTTACTTGCATTCATATTAATATAAGTTTTAGAGCATTCTAATACATTGTAATTGTTCAGATTGGTGGACAAATTATAATTCGTTGAATTTTGCCGAATTCTTATTTGTGCAAAGTTCAATTACTTTGTGAAATGCGCTTTATGTGTTTGTCCACCAGTACGAACCCTTTAACAGTTCATGAGAAAGCTCCGTGTGATAGGTTGGTTAACACTCAGTTTTTTTGGGACCTTTTTATGGACACACGTACAGACGAAGAGTTGGGGGTCGTGCATTCGGCGCCCACACTACGACCGCCGCCGGCATCATCCGCATGACCCGCAGTAGGATGGCCGGAAGGCTTTGCGTGTGTATAGTAGATGTGCGCAGAATCACGGCCCGATACACATACATGATAAGCACAAAAGGTTCATCTGCATATATCCCCTGCGATTATGTACACTTGACTAGTAGATTTCGCTCGCCACCGCCTAACCGCTGCCCGGTTAACATTTCGCCGCGCATCTCACATCAACCTTTAAAAAACCCCTTCCGTTGCCCCATGTCCCACCCATTCTCCGCATAGGGCGGCGCTCACGAAAATTGATTGAAAAACTGCAAAACCCCCAGCTGTTTGTCGTGTGTTTTACTGCCCACGTCGTCAAATAATTTAGCGTGAATACAATGAGGAAATTTGGGATTTGTGTATTGCGAAGCGGCTGGCAATTCATCGAATGTCGCGAATGTTCTGGTGTGATCCGAAAATTTTGAGCATCTGTTCTTCGTAGTCGTGGATGTTACGCTTCATGATCTGCATGCAAGGGCCGAGGAGTCGTTCGAATGTTTCCACGTCCAAAACTGGAAACAAATATGCATCAAATAGTTTACATCCGAAATAAATTAGTACGGTTGTATCTAGGAAATTTGTATGTTGATGGTGTTCTGGAAGTATTGATATCTTCTAGCAAATTTTCAAAGAAACTACACTTACTATATTTATATTTTCTACTTCACAAAAGTGACCCAACACAGGATAGTTTTTGGAGACTACTTTTAGCACGTGTGGGCGACGGAGAAATCGTTCAGCGACAAGAAAAATATCGATACTTCCACTACTTCCCGATATTTCAGGTACCGTAAGTTATCGAAAATATCGAAATCTTATGTTTTGCCAATCGACGCTTTCTCCGCCATGGCAAGTGCACTTCTGCCTCAGGTATCGATGAATTCTGGTATGTATCGAACAGAAGTATATACTATCCTCATCGATTATATGACAAAACGTTTCGATAGTGAGCTATTCGTGAAAATTGAATGCCAAATATAAATAGATACATTTTTCCTCTTATCAGTTTTACTCTTTACATACCCTAAAAATCTTCTCCTTTGGAAAAAATGAAAAAAATTGAATATTGTTCGTTGTATAGATATAGCTATATTTCCCTCGATATTTATCCATGATATTTATAAGTGTATAACAAGTAACTAACTAACTAAATAACAAGTACATTTAAAACTGATTGTGAAGCATTTGTTAAATGAATTATGCCGAGTGCGGTAAATTTCCATCGTTAAAAAATTTAAATATTTTGAACGCATCGGAAAAATACCTTGTCACGTCCCTTGCCTCGTAATATTCGGAAAACACTAAATTTACCGGCGATAAAATTGAAAACAGTCAATAAAACGTAACGAACGATCTTATTAGGTTGGTCAAATTAACTATATTTCAATAAATTCTGCGTTTGCGTCATTTAAGCGCATGTGGAAATAAAATCGCGCACAGCGTCGTATTATGTGCGTAATAGGTACTTACATGCAACCTTTACATCGTCGACGGCGTACGCGGAGGCAGCTCGCGGACGATGGGTGACCAGCGCCAGCTCGCCAAAGTAACCGCCCTTGCTGACCGTGTTTATCTGCACCTCCTGCCCACTGTCGTCCGCCACCATAATACTGATTATGCCCGTCTCTACGAAGTACATGCCATCAGCCGCATCGTTTTGTTTGATAATAAGTTGACCTAGAAACGGAAATAATTGGAAATTGCCTTCCAAGATAAGCAAACACGAAAACAGCAAAATAAAATTTAAAAAATTGCAATTGCGATTGCAAACCTTTTGTGTAGGTTTTTGTAACGAGGGCGTCGGCGAGATTCATGCGCTCGTACTTCTGCAGAGCTTTCAGCATTGGCACACTGTCGATAAGGATTTCGTACATCTTTCGCTTCTTGAACGCAGACTTGAGCAGAATGCGGCGGAACATTTGGCGGTCCATCGCCCACAACGAGCCGTCGGTCTTCGCAATGATGGTGGCGGCACGCGGCATGTTGTACATGAGGGCCAGTTCACCAAAACTACCCGAGTTGTTGTAGGTGTGAATCAGCGTCGGCTGTTGATTTGGCTCCATGGCCACCCAAGCTTCATAAACGCCCCTAATATGAACAATATAAACAGAATTTACTAAAATGTTTTCATATTTAATACACAAAAATCATTTTTGCACGTTGTCGAATATATTTTAACTAGGGGTGTTATAATGTCAGACACTGTCGATATTTATTGGTATCGAAAGTATCGTAAAGCACACCTGGTGCCATTGGCTGATTTTCTAAACATTTCAATTACTTATTATTAAAATACATGAAATAATTAATTAACAATCGATTAATTTATTGCTTAAAGTTTTCTGTTTTCTGCTTCCCACATTCAGATAGCCAACATACAGAACACAGAAGACAAGCATACAGAAACATAAGATATCGATACTTATCAACGCCGATATCTTTTGACAACCTCTAATGTCAAAATATTTATCCAAAAACCAGAGTTGAAATAAAAAGAATAATAATGGGACTTACGATTGGATGACGTAAAAATTGTCTCCGTCGTCTCCCTGTTTGATAACACTCTCATTGGCGACAACCTTCCTCTCGAACATGGCATCAAACACTTCGTTCATCTGTTCCCTCTCCAATGGTCGGAACAGCAGAATGTTCTTCACCGCCTCGGCGAGCTGCTGGCGCTGCTCGTCCGACTTCGGATAGACCACCTTGTTGCCCTCGTCATCATCGTCTTCCTCCGGATCATAAGTCTCCGCAAAGACAGACTTGCGCCTAATATTGAATCGGGCTACTGGTGGTTCTGAAATGGCGATGGCGACTGATTAGCTGTGACGTTCAGTTCGAATTGACAAATACGCTTCCCAATGTTGCTACCCATATGACACATGCTGTTTACCTGCATGTGTCAGGACAATGGTCAGGACAAAAATTACGAACCATGCTTTCCATTCAAACGCGAGAGTTTTGCGCATATGCTTTTATTGAAATGATACATTTACTTAAATTTGAAAATGCAGTTTCAAAAGGGTCAAATGCGTCCAAACATTTTTTGGTCAGATGCAAAGACTTCAGCCACCCTGGCTCAGCAAGGATGCTTGATGAGCCAAGTTCTCATAATATGACATAGGATAGCCCAATTTACCTAAGTGAAAACAAAATCATAGCAACGATGTGGGACAGGGGATAAATTACTGATTGCAAAACGATACCTTCTTCTCCAAGAATTGATTCGTCCGGAGAGGATGGCGAACCCAGGGCCTTGCCCTCATAGATCACGTCCGTTTGGCGCGTATCGCGAAGTCTTGTAAAATAGTCGGCAGCATAGTTGATTACATCACCGGGTTGCTCTAGTAGGTAAGTGATTGTGAATTCGAGCAGGACCTCGCGCAGATCGTCGGGGACGTGCACACGCTGTCCTTGATTGCGACTCATGGCTGGAGCGAGATGTCCTGCCTGTGCGACGAGTCCGTGGGAGGTAAATTTGGGATGCGAACCCTGCCACCGGGGGGATATAGTTCGTGTGAGATTTGAAGAAAATAACTAGATCGCCTTTTTGTCGATGCGAGTATGGCGAAAAGTTTAATTACAAATTTTCTATAGCACAGCCTGGCACATTACAAAGTCTAACGGGTCGAGAGAGAACCAAACGGATGAACTATTCAAACATTTCAGTCGATTGTGTCAAAATCGAATAACAAAATTTATCGTTTATGTCCCGCACACTGCCCAGCAACAGGATGGTGTGAATTTGCTTTGCACAAGCAAGCGTTGCGATGGTGATAGATATTTTTGCGAGGTGAAGTGTAATCCTGCTGGCGGTAGGCGATTCTCTCGCGACTCCCAAATGGCAGCCCGAAAAACTTGCGACGTACTCACAAACGTAACGAATATATACGCGACGTGTGCGAAAACGGGCGCGGACGCACGCACGGGATCGTGCTCCAATTCTGGGATTACGAATCCTTTCGTGGCGGCGCACGCACTCACACACTGCCTGCGGCGGCGGCCGTGTAGCAAGCCCCTGCGACGGACTAAAATGGAGGCGCCAGCTCTCTAGCCACAACCGCAACAGCACACGCTCTCCTGCCGCTGATCGTCTACACACACTGACCGACTCGCACACTCACGCCCGCGACCGGGGATCCTGCTGCCGTTGCTTGTCGTGCCTGCACGCAGCGCGCGCTCCGTTCTCGGGCGCTTCGACGTGTACGACGAGTCGTCTCGCGATATGCGGTCACTTTCACGTAGCCCACCACAGCATATTCTCAAACTCGATTCGAGAGCGACCGACTGCTATTCAACCACAGGGCACATACACCACTCACAGTAGCACAGTCGCGAGACGTTGAGTCTCCTGCCGAAATGCCCACCACTACACGCGTCGCTCCAATTCGTGATAATCGATGAGTAATGATCGGACGTCACCTCTGTACGCGCACCCACCAATACGCACGCATCGAGGGCGCAGGTGGAATATGGCGGCGGCGCTGAACACTAACCCAAAATCAAATCGGTTCTTTGGTTCTTTCGTTCTCCTTCGAATGAGCAAGAGGTAACGCTAGCGGCGCGTAGTATGGTTGGAAAAGCGGTCGTGGGGGAAATTGCTGTCCTTTCAGCGGTAAATTCAAACATTTGCAAAACGATATTCTATTGGTCTTCGATAATTCGTCTCCTGAAGTTTATCTCCTTATTTTCATGAGAATATTTTCCTGCTATTGCTTTTTAATTGTTCCATTTTTTGTCCTATTGCCTATGGCCAGACCTTTTCGTTTTAGGAATATTTCTCCTCAGGAGAGCATTCCAGTTGCATTTTTTCTAATCCTATTATTTCTCTCGTATCTTCTATTACATGGTTTCCACGCCCTTATTAGTGGCCCTGTTTCAGTTTTCCTGTATGAGTTCTTATTGTTAGTCCTTCTAATTTGTTTCGTACCAGTGTTCCCGTTGAACGCTTTCTATTTCCTTCTTTTTTTGATTTTACTTTGTCTTTCACAAAAACATGTTAAGAGTTACGTTGCTGGATCCTACGAATATGATGCTCAAATTAGTGAATCATCATCGGCATTCCCAAACCTTTCTGCTTTTTAGAGCTAATTTCCTAAACATGAATCATCCGAAAAACAATTTTAATACTTGTACTTTATTGCCAATATTAGAGAAAATAGATAAGATTATATACCGATATTTTTGAATAGGTTGCAAGGTCCATCCCTGTTTGAGGTATTCAGAATCGTAAGGTATTTGTTTTATTGATACTTATAAATCGGCAAATGAACATGTGCCTATTAATTGAATAACTTTTGTTTGCCCTGAAGAAGTTTTCAGGGAATGGGAATATGCAAATGGGAAATCCTTTTTTACTGATATCCTTGTACTACTAGTCACAACATGCTTTGGTTCAATTCCCAACATTGATTGATCAACATTTGTTCCTTATCGTTCATCCTTAGTGTTCATCGTGAACCGATGCCCTATATTTTAGTTATTTAGTGCTAAGATTAGTATATTTCCACTTAAGTATGTTTAGTCTGTT
>WSZQ02000004.1:395157-410955 GCA_019419845.2 Weissflogia rhopalogaster | reverse complement strand
CTAATTAGCGTAGACCGCTGGCGCGTTTGATGTGGGCCAACTCAATTAGTGCACCTATGAGGAGGACGCCTAAATCAGCATTGTTGGGCTCGACACCGAGTCGTAAGGGCAGCACACCAACAAAATTAGCGGGCGAAGGACGTCGCGTTAATGAAGAAGATGGCACACCTAGTCGAATTCCGATTTTGAAACGTATTGAGGCGGCCAACACCGGCGAGTTTGTCGTTCAACGGCTGCCCAATCGTGTGGGCATTCGACGTAAGCGTCTCAAGGGTGATTCCTGGTGCTATAAGAAAGTGTGCGAACAGGTGCTTGCGCTTACCGCCACCGAATTGAAGCAGACTGCTGTTTAATTCATAATTGATAAAATGCTCCTTAGGTTTAGCGCAGATATATTCACATATTTTATTTTACTTTTCAACTTATCTACTACGTTAGTATGCGCTTGTTTAGTTTAGTACTTAAGAAATACCCTTGTACTTATGACTTGTATGATGTTATGTGGATTGCAGAATTTAAACCTATGGAAATAAAATAGTTTCAAAAATATGTATTATTTCAACATTTTAGGAACACATTTTGTATTTATTTTTATGTATTTTTTATATTTAATATTATAGGTATTGTTCGTGCCAATCCATGACAACGCACCAATTCAAGACAACAAGTTTTGTTTTCCACGTTCAGCTGCATATTGTTAAGCCTGCTACCTAGATTTAACGTAGCAATAAGATAACACTCTTTTGTTTTCGTATTTATTTATATAAGACAAATGCGAAACAGATTAATTCATTCATCATTCAAGATTGAATCACAGTACATCATAATCAGTTACTCTAGCAAGAAGTTCAATAAAAATTGGTTTGCATGTGGTCTGGTCTGTGGCTACTTACTAACCATGAGGTCCCGGGTCCGATTCTCGGTGGGGATGCATAGTAAAGTGAATTCTTCTTCTTATCAATAGTGTTAGCCTTTAATATGACTAATTACATTGAAAAAGAATTGAATAGAGCTAATGACCATAGTGGTAGATGCACGGTAAACTCAAAAAAAGGAAATGCTTTTTCGTTTGTTATGATTGGTAGTGATGAAAGCCATAAAGTAATGGGCAAACTTTTAAATCGTCCAAAAATTTTAAGATATGCCTAAACATATTTTAATTTTCGAAGTAATTTGCTTTATATTTTTTTCAAATATATAAGATATAAGTAATTTTCCCATTGCCCCACTGCCATTGTCCCTAAGAATCAAACAGTCACGTTGTGAAACACTGGGTTAGAGTTTTTTTTTAACTTTTGGAGTTGAAAGAATAATTGGAAACGGAGAATAAATTTTTCAACTCACATAAACTTGACATACGTGAATCCCATTTAACGAATATCCAGACTGAAGAATAACATAAATCGAATGGTATATGATTTATTAAAATTTAATTAAGGTAATACAATACTTATCTTTTTCTCTTTCAGTTATGAACGAGGCTTTCCCTGTTCACAATATTGTAGATTCAACCGTTTACGGTAAGTAATTTTTGCATATTTTTTTTTCGTTTTTATTTAGTAAACCTAAAAACCTTTTACTCCTCCTTCCTAAATCTGCAAAACAAAGTTTAATGTAAAAATAACTTAATAATATAAAAATTGTAATAATTCATATGATTATATGACAATAATTAGATTATTACAGAAAATAAGGCCAGTAGAAACTAATCTAGCAATCTCTCTATCAAGAAGATACACTTGCCAGTGTGCACGCTACACCTCTGTCGTGCGTTGCTTCTAATTATAGGCACGTGTCACACGACCGTTTTTTTTCCTATTCGAGTTCCTCTCCTTCTTTCGTATGCAACTAGTGCCCTTCCACCTGTAGACACCTGACGAGGCTTAATCAATCGAGACCGTTGGTTTTTTAAAGGGCATATGGATGATTGCACGCGCGTCGACGCCGCGGTGAACACGTGGGGTTAGTTTGAACGCAGCGGGACTGCCGTAGTATCAACGCGTCGCCGTCGCACTTGTACTGCAACCCTTAACAAATGTGGTAGGCCTAGCAATGCACCAGTTAGAATGGTGAAACAGGTGGAATCACCTGTGTTAACGACCGCGCGCGCCGACCTTACTTAACGAATAACGCATCGGGTAAGCGGTTCAACGTTTTGTTCGACGATTAAAAGAAAGTGAAAATCTCCTGCCCCTTTTTCTAACTGAATAACAGTCTAACAGATACAGGATGCAACAGATGAAAGATATTGGTTGATTATTTATAGGTTTATTTCTATTGTGCATAATTTAGTGGTTTAAAGTTAGTTTTAGATCCTTAAAAGCCTCAGTCAGGCCTATGCCTATTAGTTAGTTTTGACAGCAGATCGCTGTGATCATTTTCAATGGATAAACATTTCTGATTTATAACTGAAATCAATTTTATTATTTGTTATTTTCATATTCAATGCTTAGTAGTCGCTATACTAAATGTTTCTCTCGGTATTATTAGATCATATGAGTATGTAAGATTAATCTAGAAAATATTTGGTTGACATTTGTCTTTCATAATTTCCCTCAATTGCGCATTATGCATTCCTCGAAACAGTCAAAACAATGCAATACAAATTTCCTGGTGTCTACGAACTCATATAGAATAAGAATAACGTTATTCTATCATTTTTTATACTAAACAATTTTTTCCCTGATTTATTCCCTTGTCCATGCAAGAATGATTTTCGTGTCATTAGTACGTTTCGCTGTACAGCCTTTGATATTGGTAACATTCAGTTCAGAAAGAGTTGATTTTATTGTAAAGGGTTTAATATAATTTCATGCTAACATTTAAAGTTTTCAAAATTTTAGAGAAAATCAATTTTTCTCTTAGAAAAGGGTAGTAACAACGACTTATATTACAAGTATGCAACTCAATTAGCAAGTTAGTTTATGTATATACAATTGCCGATAGTCATACATAAACTTGTTCATAAAAATATTGAAATACAGTTTTATACAATCAAATAAATAATGTTAAAAAGTTACTCCATAAATTTTAAGGCATCTTAATTAACAAATAGTCATCATTTGTATAATAGCCTATAGTTAAACATTACCTGCAGTAATTACACAAATTTACAGCTTTATTAAAAACACTAAGCTTTTATTTTCGAAAAAATTTAAACATATTCATTTTTAAAGTATATTTGTTTAAATTGCACCGCTTAAAAAACAAAAAAAAATTGCCATCTTAAAGTTTGCCAAAAATAGGCAACTAAATGAGCAAATACGTCAGTGTATATAAATTTGCCTATAGTCAAACATCATTACTGTAATAAATGAAAAACCAACTTATATAATCAAGAACACAATTCAAATCAATAATTACAAAAATTAATGGCTTGTGGCGTTCGTGGATGATTAAAAAAGCGTAGAAAACATTATTTTCTTATTAGAAAACGTAACGCTTTATGTAATAATAATTTCTTGCTCTACAATATTGGTGAAAGTATTGCATTGTTTCATACTATCCAGTAAAATAATGGATTAATAGATGCATTGCATTACTGTGACAAATATCAGGAAAAAACGGTGGCCACCATTTTGTAATACCACAAAAGTAACTAAACCACAAAGAAAGATGGCGTTCGTTGTCTAGATTATATCCTAATAACTAATAACTGTTATAACCTAATATATGTATAATATAAAAAATACAATTATTCATTATAATTTCTTATAAATATTCAGTTGTAAATTTTTAATCGTAGAATAAAATTGATCTTAATTAGCGTAACAAGCAGCACACGTAAAACCACAGCATATAAAACGTGGTGTAAATGAGGCAAGCGCGTGTTTTTAGTTAATTATTGAATAATCGTTATAATTGTGTTCCGACACGCCTCGCACGGCAATCGTATTTATTGTTGTTGCATATTTTTTTGCTGTGCTGAGTTTGAATGCGATGGCTTGAGTCGCTTGAGTTTTGCGGGTTGACAATAATTTGCTTGGCTGCTGTGCAGCGTCGTTTATCGCACTCGCTGTGCGCGGATTGCGCAATTGTCAACGCGCTGTGCCAAAAATCCATCCACCGTGAAAAATCCCCATTTCCGAAAACCGCAAGAAGTACTTGTAGCGCGAAGGTTCCACCGCACACAACAGCGCCAGCGTGTGATGCTCAGCTCGACGCGGCGCGGCTGAATTTTGAAAGTTCGTTGCACGACACGACATCGTTTAATTGCTAAACTTTTATTGCGACTTTGTTAAGACGGTGGAAACAGCTAGTGCATGTGCCAACAATATGGGCATATTTCATCTATTTCTGTTATAATTCACGATAAGGAATGTATTTGTTGTTTTGTGGATTATTACCAAACTGATATAGTTTGTTTTCTTGTCGTTTATTGGCGGTTCTTTTTATCCATTTGTCTGAAGTCACAAATTTTATTGAAAAGATAGCGCATTCATAAGATATCTCAATGAAACTGTGATATGTTGGTTACATATTCGTTTTTTTTCAAATTTGAATTTATTTACTTCTTGTTTTTTTTTCTCTTTGAGGATTGTGAACCTCAAAGAGAAAAAAAGCATCAAATACAATAAAAAAAATAGATGAGGATATGATAATTTATGATTTATAGAAAAATTTGGAAATAGTCAGATCAGTTGCTAAACTATTGAATATTAAAGTTATAGCTCAACGTTTTTTTTTATCATTTTGCGTACACGATTGACACAATTATACTATACCGATTTGGCAGAATGATGACTAGTTTTATAGATAATTAAATTCTCTACAATATGACGTAAACATATTTTGATAAAATATTTATTTACATATTTTTTTCTAATTTTTAAATCGAATTTTTATGAGAAAATTGCAATTTAACTTGTAAACTGTACAAAAAATGAGTTATTTTAGGTTTTTATTAGAAGTATTTGACATCATATTTAGGAAAATTTCATAAATATTCGAATACATTTTTGATTTTTAGTTTCCAATCAAAATTAAGGACGCTGGAATGTACGCAGCTGAGCAACTCAAAAGCGATTCATAACATTTTTATCTACAAATGTTAAAATATCGGCCAGGTAAATGCGGTTACCCCTTTAAGTTAATATATTCTTAACGTATGTTAAAGTTCTAAATATAATGACTTAAGGCAAATTTAAAATCTATCTTAAAATTTGCTTAAACTAAAGTATTTGATTGTTGATACCTATATAGAAATTGACGTTATTTTGCTGAGGATGATGTCAAAGACACGGAAACCGGTACAAAATTAATATTAAATAAACGATATAAAGAAATAACACAATACATCATTTCCTATTAAAGTAAAGTGCCCAAAACAATAAATTAATTGTAAAAATTCACAAATACTACTAATCCATTCACAAATACTACCATCTGTCCGTCCGAAAATATGCTTTTCTAAACAATTATAAAAAGTCTAATGACATCAATTGTAAGAAATATTAAAAAGTAACATCCTATAATTATAACGACAGGTTGAACTCATCTATGTTCAAGAAGAACCCTCTGTTAGACAATTCTCGGTCTGATATCAACCCACCGGTGTTTCTTAAAGATCTCAAATTATCTAACAGCATGTAATAAAACACAGCGGTCTCACAAAAAGGAAAGGAGAAACGAAAACCATCGACAGGAAGAGATGTAAGAGATAACTGCCTCGTGCCTCGTGGTAGTAGGCCCTTTACCTACTTCCTTTTCAACTTTCTATCTATTACGTCGGCTCTGTTCTATCTATCTTCGTCTTACGTTCTGTTCTTTTAAATGTCTTAAAACCCTAAATTTCTAAGCACCCCAAGCCAACTTCGGACTAACCCTAGCAAGACTGCCTAGTATATTAAAGAATAAAAAAGAACAACATGCTAGATAATAACATATGGTAGCATTAGGGTTTGAATTGAAGCAAGGAAGGGCCCTCCCATCGCACTAGTCGCGTGAATTAAAATGCAACGTTAAGTCACCTCACTTGACTTACACTTACCTAAAGCTGGTGCGTCTTTTTTGAGCGGGAAAATGCACTTATCAGCTGGTGGTTTAAAGTCCGTTTGCAACCGATCTTTCCGTATGTCGCCACAGGCCAAAAAGAACGCGCCAAAGAGAAAAAGGGAAACATCGTGGATAGTTACTTAACATACAAGTGTTGAAAACGAGGGATTGTCTCGTGTTTGAAAGGCGTTTGCATTTTTATTTAATTTAGTTTTGCGGTAATATTATTGCAGTATTGTCGTCTATCTCTTTAAAGAAGCAAAGTTATGCTTAAAAAGTTGCCTAGCTTTTCAATTTTAACTGTAAAAACGAACTTTAAATTCATAATTAATATATTTAACTTAATTTACAGCTGTTTTGTTTGCAAATTTTGCGTGTTTGTATTTAAAACGATTTTGCGATAATGACTAATGAATAATGAAGAGGCGAGCAAGCAAGGAAGTTGGAAATATGAGAAAGTATATATAGCTTATTTGCTGGTTTCGGTCTTATTGCACTTCCTCATCGGTTGGACTTCTGCAATATGTGTGGTATTATTACAAGGAAAAACTGTGAGCCTTGCAGGAAATTGTAGAAAAATATTTTATTAGTACAGTACGGTTGGCTAGTTTTATATAGTATTATTATTTTTATGTTTATAATTCACTTTCAAAGTAGGAAATAAGTAGGAAATTCATAAATGCAACTATATAAAAATTCATTTATAGAAAAATATTGTTTTTGATCCATAGACCTGGCTTCAGCCTGGATACATGTTTATTTATTATTTTCATATTTTTACATGATAATTTTTAATGTTGTAATTCTAGATTTTTTTGTGTAGTGTTGATTCCTTGTTGAGTGTTGAGATTACCTCGTGTTTTTTTTGCTTGTTGTAGTTGTCGTTAGATGCGCATACTACGATTGATGGGATTTTTGGTGTGTGATTTGTAATTGTTGTAATTGTTGATTCTTGTAGTGCGACTGCACAAATTTTGTGTGAATTAATTAAATAATTAATTCACACATGTGGGAGCCCACCTCGGGGACTCGAACCCCGTCCGACTGCGTGGTAAGCCTGGTTCGAGTCGATTATATAACATTTATTATTAAATAATATGACTAATTACATTGAAAAAGAATTGAATAGAGCTAATGACCATAGCAGTCGATGCTCGGTAAAATCAACTCAGACGTGTCCAACCTCTTGTGAGTGTTTATTATAATCAATCACAATCTGAGTAATGTTAACAAAGCTACCAACAGTTTCATTGCCAACGATGGAAGCCGAATATATCGCCCTGACAGAAGCAGCTAAAGAAGTGATATATATTAAAAGAGTGTTGAATTATATGCAAATGGACTCTTTACTAAAAGAACCAATTACTATGTATTATGACAATCACCCTATTAAACACCATAGTAAAATTGTTTACACGAATACTACTGTGCAAGATTACTGAAAATATAGATTTCAGCGAAGAACAACAAGGATTCCACCACAATATACCGACAGTCGACGCGATCTTCATAGTAATGCAAATGGTAGAAAAATCGATAGAGTTTGCCAAACTCTGCTTCGTCGACTTAAGCAAAGCCTTCGACAGGATCCGCATTACTGATGTACTACAGGTACTGAGAAGTAGAAGAGTAGAGGCAACGATAATAAACCTCATAGAAGACCTCTATACGCGAAATAGCATGAATATAAGAACAAAGCATCTGTCGCTTTTATGAACTCACTCGTCAGTTCATAAAAGCGACAGATGGAATCAGGCAGGGGCACAGCCTAAGCCCGGCCTTATTTAACTTGATTATGGATGAAATAACGGCCCCACTGAAGAACAAGAAAGGATACAAAATGGGATAAACAGAAGCGAATACACTGTGCTACGCGAACGACACGCTCCTGATTACGGAGAACGCAGAAGACCTGCAAAGACTCTTGCAAACTTTCATAACAGAAGCTGAAAGATACAATATGGAAATATCCACAGAAAAAAAACGCAATGCATGGTCATCAGCAAACACCCCATACACTGAAAGTTACAAGCATAGAACAAAATCATTGTGCAAGTAAACACCTACACATATTTAGGCGTTATAATAACCAGCAACAAACAACTAGACGAAGAAGTTCGCGGCACAGCAACCACGGCCACGAAGCTATCAGGGCCATAAACAGTATAATATGGAAAAACAAATACCTCAGCAAAAAAACAAAAACCCGCATTTCTAAAGCTTGCATTCGTCCGATCCTCACATATGCTAACGAGACAAGGGCTGAAACATCAAAAAGTAAACAAACAATGCGAACGGCTGAAATGAAAATCCTTAGGCGAATAAAAGGGCTGAGCCTACGAGACCGAATACGAAGCGACACCATAAGAGCTGAATTAAATGTAGAAGACATAGTCAAGTTCTACAGGCACAGAAAAAGGCAATGGAACGATCACGTCGACAGGATGACAAACAACAGGATGGCAAAATGGGCAAAATGGACAAAAACTAATCGCCCCACCACCAAAAGACCGGTAGGCAGACCACCGAAGAGGTGGTCAGAATCATGAAAGTTAACGTCGGAAGAAGCATGAAGCACCACAAACAGGCATGAGCCTACCGAAAAGGAAGAGGAGGAGGAGTGTGACAATCAAAGTGCGATAGAATTGACAAAACATGCCGAAGCAAGCATATTGATGATATTCAATATCATTTTATTAAGAATATGTATGAAAATAATGAAATTTAAATTGTGTATTTGCCAAGTAATTTGAGATGTTAGCGGATATACTAACAAAACCACTGTCTAAAATAAAACATGAAGAAGCTGTTAAATTACTAACATTGAACTAATGATGATATGATGTAAGTAATGTAAGACAATTTAAATTCACATCGATTTATTCTAACACCCCCTCTGTTAGAATAAATCGATTGTAAAGTTGGTATTGGTGCCCTCTACCGATCGTATGTATATATTGTAAGTTTACCTCATGAGTTGTTACTAAAATAAAGAATAGTTCCCGTTGCATCAACGACTAACACAGTTATCCTGTTAAACACAGATCCACTGCAAAACCTAACAATTATAATAACTGTATATAACAATAATAATCTGGGATTAAAATCATTTATTTAAACCAATTGGCAAATTAGTGTCTACAGTTTACGCATCGCATTAAATAATTAATGATATATTATATTTGTGTGAAATGCGCGCGCATTTTTCCCTCGTAAATAACCATTAAGCGTGGAAGCGGACGGTATTTATGCTCCCAACTAAAAGACGCACCGCCGCTGCTGATAAGATCTGCGCGAACGTCTTTGCCGATAACCGATGCGTCGCAACCGCATCTATCGCGCCATTTCATTTCGCCAGCCACATAACGCCATACAGCAATACGGAGACAAACAGTGAAACAAACACATAAACAGCTAAAAGCAAGAGAAGCGCAAAACACACAAAGTGTGCTTTGTGAATCAGCGTTTTCTATAGTCGCACCGCACGTTGGGCGTTTGGCAAGAATGATCATGCGTCGTATGTAAATCAGATGCGTGCCGACGCGCGCGCTTCGTATTCTTTCAATTCTTTCATCTCCTATCTTATCGCCTACAATTATTTTCTAGTTTATCGCCAACGGGGGCGAAATAAAATGGAATCCCCTGGGATGTGTTTGTTTTAAGTCAGTCTTCGTTCACACGGTTTACACTCGGTTATATTTAATGCGAGATTTTTGTATGAAGAGTAATAAAATTAAATTACGCAATCAAATTCGTTAAAAAGAGTAAGTAATCTCAGGCAGTTGTTTATAAACGCATACATATTTAATTGAAAGAAAATTGAGTAAATATGAGATACTATCAGGGAAGCAAAAGTGTAGACAGTTCATAAACGGCGCAAAAGAACTATACAAAGCTACTAACAATAACAGTAAGATCATAGAGAAAACGCTTTTTAAATGCTATCTCAACAAAGTTAGGGAAAATGTAAATGCATGGAAATATGGCTTGGAGAAAGCACGTTTATTAGTCTTCTGTTCACCGATGACCAGGTGATGATATATGGTTCGCAAACTTATAGAGGAGTTGTCAAACTTGGGTTTGGAAATAAAGATCCACAACGCCAAGGAGGACAGGGCTCAGACTCATTGAGTGATTAAGGCACGATAACAAATGTGAAGTTAAATCAGCAAGAAGAAGAAGAAGAAATGTAAAGTCTTACAAATATTTTGGGGTTAGTCTAACAGATATCGCACGAGACGAAACAAATATCCAGGAAAAAATAGCAGGAGAAAAGTGAAATATAACAACTCCCATACTATGGAATTAAAATATCGCCCCTATCATTAAAAATAAACGGATATGAGGTGTGGATAAAAGACAAAGGTATGGCGAACAAATTAGCAGTCATACATTTAAAATGTGAAGGATATAAAATGGATCACAACAACATAAATATTATTTGCTATGCAGATGATGCTGCACTCATCGCTAATACAGAGGACAACTTGCAGAGAATGCTACATTTATTTAACCAATCCGCCAAGGAATACAATATGGAAATAGCCTTACACAAAACCAAGTGCATGGTCATCGCTACACAGCCAATCCGCTGCTAACTTGAGGTAGACGGTACAGTGATACAACAAATGAATTCAAATACCTGGGAAACACAATATCGAACTACGGACACCTTAAGGAAGAAATTCGAGTACACGTTGATAAAGTGAACAGGATTTCGGGTTTCCTTCGAAATTACATATGGAGCAACAAACACCTTAAAACAGAAGCAAAAATTAACATCTACAAAGCCACAGTAAGGCTAATAAGCACGTACTCTGCCGAAACGCACCCCGCAACATCGGTAACTGACAGATTACTGAACAAATGCGAAATGAGAACCCTGCGCTATATCACGAACACTTCTTTCCGCGATCGAATTAGCAACCTAGAGATTCGTCGCAAATGTGGCATCCAAGACATCGTCGATTGGTGCAACACGTGGCGAAAACAATGGAACCAGCATATAGATCGTATGGACGACCGAAGATTGGCCAAAATTGCAAGAGACAAGTTACCTAGAGGCAAAAGATCCTTGGGTAGACCCCGCAAGAGATGGAAGGATCATTTCCGGGACGAACACTAAAGATGAACAGGCAAAGTATTGCCTATCAAGGACGATGAAGAAGAAGATACATTTTTAATTAATAGAAGATTGAAGATGTATGTGAAACTAGTACTTTTTTAATGGCCATTGACGGCGTATTATTAAATGGAGCAAGTGGCTTATTAGTACGAGAGCTGCTACTATTATAGCGATCTTCGTTCTACCCTTAGAGTAAGGGTTGATACTCATTGGCACTCCTACGGAAGCATTCCTTCGTGATGTATTTCCTTAACTCGTTTGTCTGGTGTTCATTCTTTCTGTTTGATAACTTTCTTACAAAAGGAGACCACCGCCATCCATGCTTTTTTGCAGGCCATCATCCTGCCGCTCAGTTGTTCGGGCGTGGGTATTCCGCATTGTGTAACTCTCAGCATGTCTAGGCGTTGTGTGTTCCAACTAGTAACTAGTGGAAGTAGTACTAACGAGTATACATTTCAATAAATCATCTGCATTTAGCTTGATGCAGCACTTTTGGAAGAAAAGCGCGTAAAAAGCTGTACAATCTGTTAAACAAAAGACTAGACAACTTTTGAAGCATCGCTTTCCCTCTTAAATATTGAAATTGTTCGAATTGCATGTATTCGTAAAATAAAGTTGAAATTTTTTTCGTTGTATTCAAAGTAATGTCTGTAAGCATTTAGAGCGCGTGTGTTTGCACCGATGTAGGTGCGTAATAAACTCTTTTCGCTCGATGTTCAAGTCTGTGTTGTTGGGACATGAAGAGCGGCGCGAAGGCAGTAAAGTACAATGAATTACCTAGCTACACACGGGCACGTGCCCTACCGGAAGCCGGCGCGTCACCGTTGGCTGATAGAGCGTGGATTCTCGCTTCCACCTTCCACCCGTTGGCATCGCCTCGCGTCGACATGGTGTGCCCCTCTAGACTCACTTGCAGCAGTGCTGGACGCAGAAAGAGAGCACTTTCGTCGTCCAGCATTGCTCCACACCCTGCATACGTCCTCCTTCACCTCCTCCAGGTCCTCCTGCTCCACGACCATGCAGGAAATGAACTTATGATAATTAGTCTCGGAAATTATTACTAAGCTGCTACTGTTTCTATTTCTTTTTAAATAGAACAGTTTGTCATAAAATAGGTGTGAGGAAAATGAAAATCATTGAATAGTTTTATTTATTGTTAATAACTTTGAAACGTTTTCTATTGCTACAAATAGTTATTAAAATAAAATTATGATAGGCAACCAACTAAACGTGCGATGTTGCACTGGCCCCCACGTTAGGATGTGTCGCTACGCTTGCTCTCCACATAAGAAGAAATTTGTGGTGGGGGAAGTTGTAGAACCAACGAAAATACACTTCTGCCACTTGCCTCATTCTTAAACAACGAATAAAAGATTTTGATATTGTTAATAACTTACTTCTTCCTACATTAAGTTAGAGGAGATAAAGTTGGATTAAGTTAGGGTAGCTCACATTGTAAGAGAAACTCACAAGGGGCACGCAAGAATTATCCTCATTGGATTTGAATGAAAATTTTTGTACGTATTGTACATATATTGAAATTTAATAGACTTTTCCCGCGCCTTTGAGCCGTTTGCGTCGTTTTAATCGAAATCTCAGTATCGCGAAAAATCACTATAATAGAAATTATTTCAATATATGTACTACTGGTACAGCAATTCAAATCCATGACGAATTGTCCGTGCACGTCCCTTATCACGATATTCCAAAATATTTTTCCATAACATGTTTTCAAATAAAATTTTATTTTTGTAACGATTTTTAAGGGTTGTTTAAACAGGAAAAAGAAGAGGGCAAATTTGTAAGAACTTCCCATATTGCCATGTTTAACAAAAAGGGGAAAAGGGTGTGCAACCAAGGATGACTTAAGACGGTTGCTCACTTACTAACACACGGACACACAGGCATGTGTTTAGTTTGTAACTGACATTTCTACATTAATTTTGCACCTGGAGACAGCGTCCGCGTCGGTCGACGTCGTTCACGGTCTGTCTGTTTACTGATAATAATTATTAGGCTTTCATAGTCTTATTATAATAAGGAATAAGCAATATTGCTTTTTATATATTAATATTCGATTTTATAAACTCAATTATTCCACTGAATATTTGAATGAGTATTCCGCCAGAAAAATGCATAATTCGACTGGTATAAGTAATTGCTCTTCTTACCAGTAATTTCTCTTCCTAGCGATAAACAAAACCGGTATCGAATATATTGACGGATGATGACAATTTGGTGGAGGACAATTGGAACACTCTCCTTGTAAGATCACCGCGCCGGTTCAATGAAACTGTTATTTTATTTAAAAAAAACCTATAATCGTAGGATTTTAAGTTAGAACTTAATAAATAAAGAAAATATTTACCCAGCGGTAGTTGTTACTGTCAAAGCAAAGATATTTGCGAGAATCCAGCATGAAGCTCATTTTCTAATGATTAAAATTACGCCAGCATAAAACCAGCATGCCTCGCGCAAGACACGCCGCGCTGGATGAGGATGAGGTCAAACAGTTCACGAATGCAGCGCGCAAATTGATCAACACGGGGAGTTTGATTCTGCACAGTTAGAACCTAACAAATCGCAAATTATGCGATTTGTAGCAAAATCTCGCCTCCTCTAGCAGCCTATACTATCCTTCAACATCTCACATCTCAAACACACACATGCACACATGCACTTGTAAAATAGACATCGCTCAGAGTGAGCCAAAGCATGCCACTCATTATTTCGCAAACAACCAGACATTGATGGGCGCATACGTACCTCCGGCTGGTCGGCAATACTTTTAGACTAGGTGCAAATGGCGCATAAACCTGATAATAATGATCCATCGAGTGGCTATTCGCGTCGATATTATGATCCTCTTCGATGCCGAGGTGGGCATTTTTTTTCCAGCCGGCATGATTCGACCTCTTGATTACATGCCACATATGTCTATGTGTCTAGGTGCATGTGCAAGAATCTTTCGCGCTGGTGCGTTGTTGATTATTATTATAAGAGCAGCATGGCTGCGATGTTATGATTGCACGCTTCCATGCTCAAGTAGGAAGATGCAAAAATTCAACACCTTGACTTGAGTGTAAGAAGTTTAGGCGCACGTATAAGAGCGCGCCATCAGCCATCATTCAATTACACGACCGCTTAATTAGGAGCAAGATATGAAGGGAGTTTATTATGTCGTTAATGCTTCAATTGATGGGTGGATTTGGTTAAAGCTTAATGTTTTACAGTTTAAGGCTTAACGTAATTTTGAAGACTTCCTTATTACCTTGCAATGTTATTTGCTTTTGTAACATTTTGTAACTTTATTTGTTGCGATTCAATAGAAAATTTGCGTGAGGATGGGTTATACAAATAAGGGTTTCTGAAAAGTTCGACTATTGTAATGAGTTTTTTTTTTAATATTGAGCATAAATTGATATAAATGTAAAGAATTGCTCTTGAACACATAACTGAAGTATAACTAAAGCGACGCTCATATAACCGGCTTCGATTTCACGTTTCTATGTCTAGCATTGTCTGACCAATGTATTTAACATTTATTTCTGACAAAGAATGACTTTTTTGATCTTCATTAAAAACTTCATTGAATGTTCCATCTCGAGATTTATGAAATGTCATAGCACATCCTGATACTAGAAGAAATTAATTACGCATTACGTTTATTATTTTAGTATAATTCATAGAATGATGTGTTATGATATAAAACCGATAAAAGCTGAAATATGTTGTAAAACAAGGTATAATCGATAGCTGCACAAAACCGATTAGAAAAATATTAATACTATGTTAAAGTACATAAAAAGGTTTATAATTTGATATATGTGGCATATTGTTCGATTGACGAATAAGGGTGGAAGAACCCTATTGTCGTTCAGATTCAAACTGTCATAAAACGGTTGATTTTAGAAGCATTATAAAGGATTTGTATTATTTAAAATTTCTCAAAAATTGCAAAAAGAGCGATCGTTTTTGGCCACTGTGGAGCGTCTCGATTTTTGCCAATATCATCAAATAGGTTCTGGGCTCCTAAGTGGATCATACAGCTTCTGAGAACACTATCCAACTTGGACTTGTTTCTATGCTATTCTTTTGGCTTCATTCCAAGATTTATTTTGAGTTTTCAACTCTGCATGAACGGTTCGTCTCCATGTTTGTGTTGGTCTACCTGTTCTTCTAGACTCTTGTGGGTTCCAATCCAGGGCCATTTGGGCTAGGTCACTTTCATTTCTTCGAAGTATATGATCAATCTAACTTTTTTTGCGTTTAATAGCGTGACATATTGGGTGCTCTCCCTATCGTTGCAAAAGGGCTTCGTTGCTTTCTTACTTTGGCCAGAGTATGTGCAGAATAATTCGCAGACATTAGTTGACAAAAACAACTTGCAGCTTTTTGTTTAAATTTTTCGTATTCCTCTCTGTTTCACATCAGTACAGGAGGATGGATATTATATTAGTACAAAATAGGTTCAACTTTGTTTTGTTGGTGAAGTCGTGTAATTTTCAAATTTTTGCCAGCGATCGGAACGATTGCTGCGCCTTAACTATTCTGTTGTTTATGTCTGCTTAAATGCTACCAGTTTTCGTTACAATGCTGCCAATGTATAAGAAATGATCGACGTCCTCAATTTGTTGTCCGTTAATTTCAAAACGTTTGTTGATGTTTGATTTAGCCTC
>WSZQ02000004.1:377760-393516 GCA_019419845.2 Weissflogia rhopalogaster | reverse complement strand
GGTGAATTCAGATGAAGATTACGCTTCAAGGTTTGAAATATGTTAGATTACGTTTGAAGTATGTTAGGTTAGGTTAGATTAGGTTAGATTATGCTATGTCAGGTCAGAAGAAGGTTATGTTACGTTTGAAGTATCTTAGGTTAGGTTAGATTAGGTTGAGTTAGGTTTGGTTAGAAGTTAGGCCGGATTCATTATGATAGATTTAAAACTTTCTTACTTGAAATCAGAGAAATCATTTAATTTTTTATTCCATAATCAGCGTAATTGAAAACTAATTAAGATGTTTCCCGTTTCAATTAAACCGAAAGTATGCAGGTACAAATTGACCAAACATGGGGAGCACTGAGAAGTAAGTACAACCAGTGAGCGCCTACGTATATAGAAATGCATCTCGGACTGCGAAAGCTAATGTATGAAGTTTAGCAATAATTAGAAAATAAAGCGCGGCAAGCAAGCTGAGTCTAATTAACTGGCTGTGCGTTTTGCATTCGCTAATTAAATGGTGGCCGGTGTGCGTCGACGCTTAATGAGGAAGAAGCATGATGCCAAGCCGTTCGTCGCCACGATGCTTGTGCGCGCACTGATAAAGCTAGGAATGCGTGCGCGCTACGTCGCTCTTTGGCGCAATATCGATGATTTTTCGCCGACGATTAGATTGAAACGTAGAAATGATAATTGTCATGTGGTACTGCGTGCCACACACGCGCCGTCCTCGGCGGTGAAATGGTTAATGTTGGACATTCATTAAAATGTTACCTGATTCACTTCATTAGAGCTTCTATAGATTTGTTTATATGGATTTTTTAGCTATCACCGACTTTACGATAAACTTGCTGGAATCTGCTGATGTAGTACATTTCCATAGAAGAAAATTTCGGAATCGCAGTTTTGTTTCGACAGGGTATTCAAGAGTGTGTGTGTGTGTGTGTGGATTTATGAATTTCTAGTGTGATATTATTCTCACAGAGTACTATTTTCTTTGCATTTGTTTCAGCAATCAGTGTTTACGGAGATATGTAAATGGTGGAGCGAAATTATACTGATGTGATGGACAATGGTCCAGGATGAGTTCAGTCCAAGCATATTGATAAGTGTAATTATTTAGTGGATTTGAATTATGTCTAATTTAGTTCTCATTGTGTCCTGCTTGCATATTTATCTAGAGACATGAATAGGGCATGATATCGCAACAATTAGCAAGGACCGTTGGAATCGGGACATCATGCGATATTTGCAGTTAAGTCTTTAGTGTATGTCGATAGATCTAGAGTTAAGAAATAAAGTCAGTAGTGACATGGATTTCTTCGTGGTCACATCGTATCCTCTTCCATAACCGCACTCCGCTGTTGTGCTACAAGCGCACAGTGCCCAAAAACGGCCGTTTTTGGCATTCGAATTCGTGCGCGCACCTTGAAAATTGCAAGCAGTTTTTTTATTCAAGATTTTTCATACTAAATATGAAGGTATGAAGATGGAACAAACATCAAAATACTGCCCAATTCGTCTACATTCTCATGGTTTCAAATTATTTTAATCCCGTTACGATAAAATGCTTTTATACTGCTTTTAAAATGAGCTGTTTTATGAAAATTGGAATCTGAACTTCAATAGGGGTTTTTCATCCTTATCCGTCAATCGAACAATATGCCACATATATCAACTTATTCCCTATTTTATATACTTTAACATGGTATTAATATTTTTCTATTTAGTTCTGTACAGCTATCGATTATAACTTGTCTTATAACAAATTTCGTGCATTCATCGGTTGTTTACTTACAAATCTATTTATATCTTGCACATATTTCATAAACTAAACTTATTACCGGGGTTAACATTTGTTCTAAAATTGTTCTAATGGATTCATAAAACTATTTTCATTTTCAAGTGTAAAGTGTAATGATAATATGTATAGTTTATGTAATATGTGCAAGATATAAAGAATATGAATATGAAATATGTTATATAACAAGGTATAGCTCGATAGCTGCACAAAATCGATTAGAAAAATATTAATACCATGTTAAAGTACATAAAAGGGGAATAAGTTGATATATGTGGCAAATTGTTCGAGTGACGGATACGTGTGAAAAACCCCTATTGAAGTTCAGATTTATATTTTCATAAAACTACTCATTTTAAAAGCAGTATAAAAGAGTTTTATCGTAGTGGAATTGAAATAAATTTGATACCATGAGAACATAGAAGAATTGGGGAATATTTTGATGTTTGTTTCGTTTTAATATCTTCATATTTAGTATGGAAAATCTTGAGCAAAGAACTCCACAAAAATTGTGATGAAAGCGTGCGCTCGTAACGAGCGTACCGGCGAATAATTTTGACTCACGCTTGGCCACTGTGTAGCGTTACTTATCGTTAGTGATTGTCGTTGCACAGTGCAAGAACGTGTGCTCGCGGATCTACACATCATCATATTAGAGGTCCATAGTCACATTGAAGGCTAATGCTAATAATAAAAAGATGAATTCATTTTACTATACATCCTAACCGAGAATCGAACACGGGACCTTGTCAGAAGTATTATCAGTGAGATGATGTAAGAATGGAGTTGTTTTTATATACCCAGAAATCAGCTGTGTTCAACTTTGATGAACACTAGTAGTAAAACATTTGACAGGTGAAATGTACAATAAGTTGCCTACATTACATAGCTACCTTTTTTCTAGGAAGCGAAATACAAATGCAAAATTGTAGAATTGTAGAAGAATAAAACGAACGAAGAAGAAACTTTTTTCTGCTCTAGTAAATGCATTTTACGAGATAAGGTAATTAATTGCACTTATATAAATAATTACGATGTGTAACTGAAGTTTTTGTTTGTATGCACAGCTGTGCAATCGTTCTTCAACCCGTTCTTCTTTTTTTCTTTTATCGGAATTAATAGAAACCGTAATCGCTTTATAGAGCAAAAGAAGAATGCTAAAATTCAAGACAAAAGAACTTTCTAGCGAATTATATTTGTTTACTGACAATGATTACAAAAACCTTGAAACGTTCTTTGACAGCAGAGATTTTACATAAACATATGAAAAAAAAAAACTTGGTTTTGGAAATGCCACCAAAATGAATATAATTATACCACGCTTTATTTATCACTCTTTTTCGGTGGGTCACCTTCCTACAAAAAAGGGTTTGCCTGTGCATATATAAATAAATTCGCGCTAATTATAATCGTTCGGGAGTCTTTTATCTCGCCATCACATATCCTCTTCCGCGGCGCGGCGTTGCCATTGTTAGCCACCTCTGAAATTATGCAGCCCTTGATACACACACACTGCAGGCTATTCTTTCCACATCCGATTTTTAGCTAATCCTATGTGGGAATGTATGCGATGCAAAGCAAGAGAGTTTTTATTTTCGTACAAGGTTGGAGGCAAAACTAGGGTGAACTAGACGCGCCTGTAAATATCAAGTAAAAATATTCCTTCCTCTTGCGTTGGTCGGGGCCCCGGAGTCCGGCGCGGCGGGTTCCGGTGGAGATTGGAACGGTCATTGAGAGAATTCGTCCACTGTGACGAAACTTCCGGTCGGCATTCGGAAAGCATTCGGTGGCGATTCACCTTCAAGTCTGGCAGAAAGAGTGTAATAAACCGGTTTTTATTATTTCCATTATGTATGCAACCAGTTATACCAATTTAACTGTATTAATGTCATTGGAATTGGTGAAATAAGTATTTGAAGTTGTCTACAGTTTATTTTCAAAATAAATAGCGATTCCATTAATGGGAATTATATTTAATTTATTTATACTTATTTAGAAATGTACTGATTTAACCTTTTACCAACCTAGTTTTAGGAATATATTTTTTTCAACGTGGTTTATACATCATTTTACACTGTTTGTACATTATTAGAAGCTTTTTAAAGTTCAAAAACAGTTTGATGTCATTTCTAAAGTTTAAAAAAAAGTTTATAGTCATTACATCTATCAATATACTACATAGAATAAAAAAAACGTATTTATTGAGATGCACTACAAAATATGTTTAATTGATGACCGGCTTGAAAACTTTAATAAGCCAGTTTTTATTGCTATCATTATGTTTGCAACCAGTTGGACATATTTATCAGTTTTTATGTCACTTAAATTGGTGAAATGTGTATCATGTGTACCGATTTAGCCCTTTCCGAACCTGATTCCAAGAACAAATGCTTTCTGATTCATTTTATGTCTTTTATTGAAAGTCTTTTTAAAACGTTTTTAAAACCAAAAATCTGTTTAATGCCTTTTTTAATATTTCACAAATGTTCTTAGACTTTACACTTGTAAATGTAAGACATATGAATAAAAAATCGTGTACGTTGGATTGTTAAGCTGTAATTTTCAAACTGTGTACACTTGGACGCCTTCAGATCAAATTGCATTACAACTACCCGCCTATCTGTTTCGGTATATATGCAACCAATTTTATTTACATGACATATTTCATGAGATTTAAGTAGGTGAATTGTGTTTTGAGATTGTTAACATTTTTATTTTAATTCTGTTACTGGATTTAAAAAAAATACACCTGGAATGTGTTGTTCTGATCCTTTTTCTAACTTTTTTTTTAAATAAACGTTTTTCTAAGAGGTTTCTTAATCATTTTATGCTTTTTTAGAACGGCAACAAACTTGTCAATGCTCCTTTTAGTCATGTATTCTATCCTTTATATGTATATAAAAGGCTAATGAATAAGAAAATGCGTTTATTGAGTTGACTGGGCGATTCTTACATTTCTGAAAATAATACGTCGATATTTTAGCAAAATTATGAAATTTACCAAAAGAAAAGTTTATGTGGTTACAAGAAACTCTTACAATTCCGAATATATGACAATCATACAAACATCCGATTAGGTCATTGTATGTATGCCTGCCTAATTTTAACTTTTGTAAATGTAAAACAATGTCAGCAATGTAAAATATTCACCAAGGAGCATATCGCTGAAATAACCAAGTTTTACGAGTATTGATACATCGCGCAAATGGGAAGAAACGCGTCGACTAATGCCGGCCGGAATACCTAACCTCAAAAAATGCGCCCCTCAGTGAGTGCCCCGTTCTTGCGCGCGCGCGATAAATATCCTACATTCCAACGGTTTAACTACTTTGATTTGCTTCGCTCAACTCGCTGCTGCTGCTGCGAATCCGTGGCGCAAATCAGATAGCCAAAAGCCATCCGCGGCCGTGGCCTCATACATGCTTATATACCCCATCGAAAAAGCAGTTATTAAAGGCTATTCTAATTAAATAAGTCGATGGCGAGCAGCCATAAATGAATTAATTCCGTATGCGAGCCGCCGTAAAATATCGTGCGCGCCCGTGTGGGGTAATTAATAATAAAATTAAAGTCGCCATAAAACCGGGGCCCCCCTTCTTCTTTCCGGGGCCGGGGTGCAAAAGTGCACGGCAAGGCATTTAAATTGACTGTTCAATAAGCGCGCACTTCGATGCCAAACAGCCGCGCGCATGCACATGCAATGAAAACATGAAACATATGCGCCGGCGCGGAATATATTCTATCAGGTAGTAAAACGCATTTTTCCCAAAGCGTTCGATTTTATTCTTATTCAACTGATTCATCTCCTATCCTCTCCAGTGCTGGCTTATTCTTATGACCGCCTAAATTTAGGCAACCCAAGTTACACAGTTGACCGGTCTAATGCTATTTCAATAGGAGTGTGGTGTATAATTGGTTGCTTTTAGTTTAAAAGGAAATAAACTGCTTTTTTGGAGATTTTAAAGAAAATGTTGAATTGCGTCCCTGTTTCTGATGATTTTAAGTAAGGTATGCTCGCGACTGCCGTGTCTTAGCGTCGTATATCTGTGTATGCGCATCCCAGAGCCTGGTAATTAACGATTTTATAAGCAATCTCACCTTTTAACCCGAACCGCTCGACGCGTATCGGCGGTAATATAAAGCCGACGCGGCGTGCAACATTTTTTGCGTGTGAATGCGCAAAAATTATAAAAATGAATAATTTATAATGGGAGAAATAATGCTAATGCACCGCGATGTCAACATTAATTGTAATTTTATGCCCGGGGTGCGCTTATCTCTTTGCGAGGACGTGTCTACCGGAAGTGCGAATAATTGTTCCCAGAAAATGGCGATTTAACTTGCTAATTTGCGACTCGAGCTTGGTTTAACCCGTTCGTAATGAGGATATTGTATGATTTGGCAAGATTTATTGTAATACATATTTAATATCTTGTTGTTTTATGTTAATGTGAATGTTGGACGTAGAGAAAGAGAGCCAAAGGAAAAAAATGTATATGAAAAAAACGTTACGTAAATGAGTTTTAAGTGTCGGCTTGAAAATGCGCCGTTTCTGCCACGCTGATTGTAGATTATTTATTAATTACTGCACGTACGGCACGAGCTGTCACGCAAGAGCGCCCTCGCAGACAACGAACACACGTTGAACAACCAGAACAGGCCGTTTGGAAGCAGGAAGAGGATTGTTTGTTGTTTGAAACCCTAACTTGGTAAGTAAGAAACAGGAGCTGGTGAAATTTTTCTAGTTTATTTTATATATTTTTATAGTGGCAGGCAACTTAATTTATAGTTTTGATTTCTGGGAAGATAGTGTGGTTGCCTATCTTTCTATCCATACTTCTGCTACTTACCTATTTTGTAAAATATTATTATAAATCATTGAAAATAATGTTCATTTTATTGGAAAATATAACATGATTATTTTTACAATATTAAAGCCTTAGCACCATGTTTATGTAATTTTTTGGTTTTAATTACATTTTTTTAACGAAATAGACAACTTATTCTACAATTTTCATTTGTGAGATAATATTGTAGTTTCCTAACTTTCTATGTATCTGCTACTTATCTTTATGGAAACTCTTATTATAAATATATAGAAAAATATCAACTTTCTAAGAAAATATGGAATAATCGTATTTGTAGTAATAGTCAGTGCTATATATTTTTGTCTCCTTTTCTTAATATTACAAATTATTAACGAGATAGGTAACTTAAACTACAGTAGTATCATATAATAGCTTGTGACAGTTTGGTTGTCAAACATCTAAGTCATGTATTTTGGTCAAAATATTGTTACACATAATGCAAAACAATATTATTCTAGTTTAAATTACATTTTCTAAGAAAACATGGAATAATGACGCATGGAAAACAATGCCAATTTCAAAAAAAATTGGAGAATCATTTTTA
Source organism: Weissflogia rhopalogaster (assembly GCA_019419845.2). Classification (NCBI taxonomy): domain Eukaryota; kingdom Metazoa; phylum Arthropoda; class Insecta; order Coleoptera; family Staphylinidae; genus Weissflogia; species Weissflogia rhopalogaster. The sequence goes on along the minus strand of WSZQ02000004.1, from coordinate 386,321 downwards.
TATACATTGATACTTACTTTTATACTTTTCATGTTTAAATTACTTTTTTAAAAGATAGGCAACTTAATGTACACTTTTCAGTTAAGGTATTATAGTTTGATTGTCTAATTCCCTATATTATAAATTATGGAAAACAATGTAGATTTCTTAAGAAAACATGGAATAAACATTATTATAGACTAAAGAGCATCTATTTCTAATTTTGGTCTTTGGGTCTAGTAAATTACATATTTTTAAAGCGATAGGCTTCTTAATCTACACTTTTCATGGATGTGCTGATAATTTGGTTGCCCATCTTATCAGTACAACATCGTACATTTAATTTTGAAACGTCAATTCCAACTAATCACAAAAATCCCATAACTACCGATACAAATGAATGAAAACAAAGTTCAGTTATCGAAGTGGCGTAGTGATGCGTGGAAATGCAATGATCGAAAGTAAACCACGGCATGAATGAATGAAAAATTCCACAATCAGCTGTTTTGGGTGCTCATGCACATCCATGCAGAGCGCCGCGGCCGCTTATGTCAGAGGTGTTCCGTATTGAAGCACTCGGGTGGTTCTTAGCGTGAAGCTGGTAGGTCAGGGTCGAGGGTAGTTCGGATCACCGGCCATCTGTAACTGTTAACTAACAGTTTAATGTCTGCAGCATTCATGTGCAAGTGTGTGTATGGGTATAAAAGTCGGCGATGCAATGGGTTCGCCAAACTGCTTTCTGCGTATCGGCGTTCTTTATTTTCGCCAGTTGGAAGCGGGTGGTCGGTCGGCCATAAACGTACCGGCGGCAATCTTTGTTTTATTATTTTTCGTTACGGTTTGCTTCAGATTCAAAACACAAGTTTTTAGGAACATTTTTTTCCAATTTCTTACAATGTGAGTAGCTGCAGAGGAAACGGATCATATATGCAACCAACTATACTTGAACATGTGTATCTTAAGTTGCATAGTTTTAAGATATTATCCCTTTCTATATTAAAAAATAAAATAATTAAGGAATTTAAAATTTTAAAATATCAAAAAAAGGTTCCTTAGTGACCATATTAAAAATCTAACATAGGCAACCAAATACACAATCACAGCAACAGTGTCTAACAAGTTGCCTTTAGTTTTGCTCAATTTTCCCCACTATAATTTCGAGTTCTACAAAATTAGTATTGTTCTTGCGTCAATCATCCATAATTACACTCATAATGATTCCAAACGTTCATTAGCAATAAGTAGCTAGACTTCTGTAACTTCTTTAACAACGGCAACAAAATTGCAGCAGAAAGACAGCGCGCACGCGTCCACAACTACTAACAACATCAAAGCAGCAAAAAGCAAAGCAGAAGAAGAAACGAAAAAAGTATAGCAGGCCGTATAAATATGGAAGAAGTCTGCGAACGTAGATTACAACGTATAGGTACCATAAACTGTTCCGGAGTTGTGCTTAGTGACCGGCACGAGCAGAACCCGGAACCGAACGCCACGCACATCCTCTCCAAACACATACACACAAGCCAAGAGCAAACGGTGAGCAAAACGTGGCACGTGCTGGGGCTCTGCCGATCTCTTCGTAAATCTGATGCCGAGCGTTGGGTGAAGATGCGTTCGAGTTGGACTTCTTTTACAAACGGGGGCACCAACCACTGTCGATTGTTATCTATCTGCACACAGAACAACCGCTGCAGAAAAAAAAACAAGCAGTGTTGTATACGTAGATTGAGAGGATTGGGTAGAAGAGATGGGAGTAATTTATGGGACAGTGGACATTTATATATATTGTTTAGAATTTCGGTTTTTTATTTGTAGGGTACAAAAAAACCGAAAGCAGTTAATTTAATTAAGACAAAAGAAATATCATAAAAACTGGTAGATAGGAAATTTTAAGAGTGTTAAGTTGAGAAGTAATGTTTCGCTTAAGAAGTTGCCTATTCTTCTTTCAATCTATAATATATTTCTTTATCTATGTCGTATTATTTCTTACATCTAAGATACGAAGAAAAACCTCAACCACGAGTAATCCTAAGATTTCCAGGCAACAAGAAAACTTGACTAAAGGTAGGAAAATATAACAGCCCAAGGTACAGTTTGTGATTTTGCCTATTTTCAGTAGTCATGGCAGAATTTTGTTGACATTTGTTTATTCACCGAACTGTTATTAAAGAGATTATAGCTCTATTTGGACAATTTACTAGATTGGTGGATAAACCCTGAAAAAATGACGTAACGCCATTTGATGTAACCTTGGTTGCATATAGGACTTTGAAACGTATTAAATATAATATTTATTTATAATAAATAACAAAAATGATCTGAAAATATTCCAAATGAAATATATTTCTTTATGACTTTCTTATTAAATTTGTACGGTGGTTTTGTAAGTTTGTAAGAGATTTATTGTAGTTGTTAAAATTTATATGATCTGAATAATCTGCTTTGATCGACTCTAAAATATTCTTTGGTCTTTGGTTATTCATGGGGTCTTGTTGCTAGGACCATTATATGGAAATAATAAACAATAGAATATTTTAATGGAACTGATGTGACACCCCGAGTAATTTTGATAGCTAGTTATTTAAGCTCTTTGAAAAGTTTTACTACCATAATCATATGGAATTTACAATTTACAATAAATATGTTGTTGTTGCGATGTTGTTGCGATGAGTTAAATCAGCTTGCCTCTAAATTTTGCTGGGTCGATGAACATGACACCTTTACTTATACTTTCGAGGAACTTTACTCAAATGTAGACGTCTGAAATTTTTGAAAATGACAATTTCTTAAATATTCCAAGGAAATAGGATGAGACATTACACAGAAATGCAACAAAATAGTATAAATATCAAAATTGCATGCCTTTCAGAAATGTTTTTCTGTAACCTTAGAAACTAATTTGTTCAGTCATTACACGAAAAATATAGCGAAAAGCCGTTTTTGTTAAAAATATAAGAGTAATTTTCATTGGATATCAGTTAAAAATCAACTGTTTTCTGGGAATTTCCAGCAAATACTTCTGCTGTGGTTACAGGCTGCGATCTAACTAAAAGCAGCCTGCTTCCGCAGTAAACTATACTTCGTCAATGAACTTGTCATCAACCCCTTATATGCCACCAAATGAGCACTGTTAATTTCTTCTGCATATCTGCCCATTTGGTTGTCTATACTAAACTAATTAATTCAATACAAATACTCTATAAACCTAAAATATGGTGTGAAAGCGCAGCAAAGCATAAAAACAAATAAAACAGTAACACACCCTCGAATTTCAAAGGTTTCAACCACCTCATTTTGTTGGAATGAATTAACTGTGGGAAAATTCACCGAAAAATAAAACGAAGAAAGAAATACCTGTGTACAAACCTGCCACATGTTCTAACTAACTGGCAGCAACGTGTTGAATATTTAAATACTCAATGATATGCACCACTAAACTTAAGTCATGTACGCACAGCGAATAAATTGTTAGTGTGCGTTGTAAAGCTCGTTACGCTCATTTGCGTTTAAATGTGCAAGAGGGGTTGCAGGCTCTTTGAAAATGTTAAAATGCGCACAACTCCCGGCTTCCCGGCTGGAAATTTGAATTTAAATCGCCTTCCAACACATGACAGCCGAGACTGCGACCGTTTTTTGATGGATTGCGTAATGCGGACGACAATCAGCATAATAATAGCTCGCTCATATATTAAGATCCGAGGCGATTGTAGGAGAATTTCATTGTTTATATGTGTATGTGTAGTGTGATTATTATTACGTTTGTAATACATTGTCATTGTGGCCTTTAGACAGGTCATAAATATTTTTATATGTCAGAAGAGGTTGGTGTTTTTGTTGTTGTTAGTTATGATCGGTACGATTGTTTTCGCTGTAATTAGCCGTCGTTTGACTGATGGAAATTAAACGACGGTAAGTCACTTCGGATGGGTGGCAACTTCCTGTCTACGCCTAGCCCAACGATCGCGATGGTGTAATTCAATGTTGATTCATGCATTGATTGTGAATATCGTTTCTAGGGATAGGAGGATGACGTCTGTTTGTAAGATTTATTTTTAGTTGTATTAGAATGAGTCATTTTTCTGCGTTTTTAATGATTATTTCTGTGAAAGTTTGTTTTCAGAGCTTAAGATTCGGTAGATAAAGTTGCCTAGTTATTTTTAAGTTTGACAGAAGTTTGCTTATATTACTCTTAAATTAAATCTTAAGCTGAAACAGTATGCAAGTTAATCCATTTTCAGAAAGAAAATTCAAAAAAGTTAAAAATTAAAAGTTTTTAGTTGCCTATATTGCAAAATATACGTTTTAAGGGGACCAGGTCCGACCGATACCACGTAGCGGCAAAATGCGGAACTAAAACGCGAAATTCAAACTTTGTTCGAAAATATTTTCTAATCTGCCAATTCTCATGCGGATCAATTCCTCAATATATATAGTTTTTCATTTGATTACTTACAACCGATATTATAACTCATTAAAGTTGAGTCTAATATCGTCGATGATTTCACTTATTAATGGAGAATTTGCATTTCTTTCTTTTACTTATTGTAGAGGTAAATAAATAATATTTACGTTTAGACTACTTACAAGTGGATGTCCGACATTTTGGGAAATGATATTTTGAAAATTTCTATTGAAAAATTGTCCCCTCTCCATAATAAACTGACAATTGGTGACTTTTAGGTTGCATATACGGTGAGATACTAATGTAAAAAGTAACGAGATAAATGTTATAACGACTTAAAAATAAGTACACCATAGAAAATAATGTTTTGAAATTATTATCAATCATATCAAATGAATTAAAACAGGATAAAACACAGAAAACCAACAATTTGCAATGTTGGTATTGCATAATAAATTGATAATTGGTGCCTATTGGGTTGCATATATTTCAAAATATAAGAGCAAATGTAAATATATGTTAGAAAATTAAAGTTTATTACTTACATTATTCTCACATGAACGCCTAACAATCTCGATAAAAGAAAGGTTATTAAATAATTGAGGGAAATCCAGAGATATATTAATGAAAAGTGTAATAAGACAAATGCATTAAACAATTAAAAAAATCCTCCTCATCGTAACTTTGTCCATTGTAAATCACATTTTTGAAATGTCTTGCATTTAAGCATACTAAAGCACTTAAACCTCGACTATACATTAAAAAAAAACAATTTATATATGTCACATGTCCTTATTATCTTCTTCTATATATTATATTATTCTCTAACATTTCAATTTACAAGAAACGAACACGCGCGGCGCTCCACTAATTGTGCACGTTCTTGATGTTTTCTAATGAAAAACGTCTCTCCTACAACTTTTTTTTCCATTCGCCACCACATACATTAAGAGCAGCATCGTCGTCGCCAAGCAGTAAAGTAATTTTATTTGCCTTATGCTTTTTTATGTTCAAGCATAGAGATCCGCGACTCGACGCCACCCAGCCAACAATGAAACGCACGCGATTCGCCGACGTAAACGACAAGCTTGTAGGTAGTTTTTGATGGTAGTAACAATCAAAAAGTCGTAACGTGAGAGCTGAAGCGTTTTACAACCGACGGCAATTAAAGACTTGAAGAGTTAATGTTATAGCTTCGTCGTCGTAGTCGCCTTTTGCTTCTTCTTCTTGTTCGCGAAAATTGTGCTAACGTCGTCTAACTGTGGATGTTGTAGAATATGCTAGTCGTACGTACCACATGAAGAGAGGAGATCAGAGAGGTTTATGAAATGAAGAGAAGAGAATAGAGAATATCTTTCGAAAGCTTTAGGAAGTCACCACCCGTGAAACGTTCATATACGCTTTGGATTTCTCGAGCTTATTAACCCACACTAATCCCGAGGTGTATAAATTTGCTTTATGACCATGTTCGGCAGGAATTACGTTCTATTATGTACGCTATTTGGGTTGTGTTAAGCTTTGCAGGTGATTGCTGGCCGTAATTTCGTAATTAGGTGATCTTAAAATGCAAATTTTTCGTTTTAATTATGATTAAAAATAATAGCTCGTGGCACGCGCTCTTTGTTATTATTATTATTATGTCCTTATTACTTTATTTTAATTGGGTTTATTAATGTAAACGAGATTTTTGAATTTTGTATTATTTTAACGAATTTAGGTAAAATTCACTTTGAATGTTCGAATACTGAATAAGTTTTCACTCTTGAAACTTGTATGTAAATAAATCTGCAATAAACGGAATTCTGTCTTCAGAGATAACATATCTAGGAGTGGTCATATATGTGCAATGGGGGTTGCTCCCTCCTGGAATCTTAAAATTTCATTTTTTCTCGATTTCTATCAAAATCCTGTCCATAACAGAAAAATAAGTGGAGGAAGAAGGAATGCTATGGTGGACTAGCGTTAGTATAAAATAAAAACCGCAGAAGAGAAAAGGATTATGGCCAGAGCAAGATGTGGAACTGAAGAGCAAGGGAGAAAGATATGGATGGGGTATGAGTACATGATGTGTGTGTGGTGTAGGAGCGGTGTTGATTCTGGGGATCATCTGGCTATATGAGACGGGGTGTGGAATGGTTTGGGATGCACAGGTGGGAATGTAAGAGAGTGGTTGGGTGAGGGAGGGGAGAGAGTGACAATTGTGAGGCAAATTATGCAGGAGAAAGGGAAGCGGAGGAGAGGTATGACTTAATAGAGTGGGGTGGAATGCAACAGTTGTATTTTTTATTTTTATTTAATTTTAGCAAGTAGCCTCTTCTCATCTAAAATGGAAGGGCTTTCTTCCGATGACTTGCACCCGTTTAAACCCTAGGTTATACGTGCTTCCTTCAATTCGGGATTGCCTTTGCTGTTCCTCCACTTCCATTCCCCTCGTACTAACAATTCCCTCCATCGACCCATGTGTCTCCCACACGAGCTTTACTGCAGTTTGAGAGAGGCCCACCGATTCATATGCCTCCTTCCTGCGATTCGCCCATCCATTGTACCCTACTCATACACCACTCCCATACATTCCTGATTAACCTCTCACTCCCCATTCTTACCAGCCCGTCACCATTCAAAACAAGTAAAAATTAAATGATACGAAAGCCTAAAAAACATACAATTCCGGTTTATTTCGCAAATAACAACATTCACAGACTGAAATCGCAATAATAACAAACATCACAAACGCGAATTATCTCTAATGGATCTCGGGCGTGAGGTGTAGCGTAGCGCGAAGAAGAAGCGTCTTCGTAGCAGAGGAAGGAGCCAGTCGGCAGGAAGCGGCAGCGTATTGTTGCCTCGTGCCTTATTATACATCGCGGCGCCGCGCGACTTCGCTGCCGCCTTTTCTCGCCTCTTTTATTATTATCATAATACGGTGTATGTACGTGTGTACACACAGAGTACACATTTGCAAAATTCATACTCACACATCCATATCAGCATACATGTACCCACAAACACACATGGACACATATGAAAGAAGATGTAGGCACATTGCGCCAATATATGCATAGCACGCGCCGCGTGCGTCTTCGCGTTTGATGTAATATATTGTTAAGGAGTCATCGGCCCAAAGTGAGTAACGGAGGACCTCAAGCGAGCGAAATATCCTACGGGTGGATGCTTTCATACATAACTCTTCCAACTTCCAGCAGCAATTTTGCGATTTGCAGGCTCGCGCGCGTGCGCCTGCGAAATGCGTTTCCAACACGTAATCATCTTAAATATTAAATATTCGTGTTATAATCATTTTGATATATGCTTCGTGTTTATTTAGGTTGGGTATTCTGTTTCGGTTTACTCTGGTTATATTTGGTTGCCGAGGAAAGAAATAAACGGAATATTTGTAGATACAGTTGGCGGTCAGGCAACTGTGGCAGGAACGTGGAGGGCGTAATAAGAGAGAGAGAGGAACCTGGATAGAAGAACAAATAAGCCAAAACCATATTGTGATCAGCTCCTACAATCCATCATACCAGAGGATCCAGGTGGTGCGGCGGAGGCCTGTATACATAGGGGATAGGGACCTGAGTCAAGTGAGAAAGGCGAGAGCGCGTTGTGGATCAGAGGAGAGGGGGCGAAAGGTATGGATGGTATGCTCCCAACTGTCGATTCCATTTCCACATAATACGCATTCTATATATTCGGGCCCCATACATACTTTTCGGCCCCTCTCCTCTGATCCACATCTCCCCCTCGCCAGCGTGATCTTATCCTTCCTGGGCATTTTCGTCGAAGCAAAGTACTCCGATCTTCTCCCTACCACTTGCATCCTTTGGAAAGTCGGGTTGTACGTGCTCTCCCTGATCTTCGCCTGCCTTCCCTGCTCCTCCACCACTCTTCCTCTCCCACGCACCATCCCCTCGACTGAATATGTAAAAGTAAACTTGCCTATTTGCTTGTGTTTCGATTTTTATTTCCATCATATCCAGCTTTTCTCATCGTGGGTGTTCAATCCTTTCCTCAGTTTTCTCTATATATTTATAGATAAAATTAATCCTTCGAACTGTACTAATTCCTACATAAAATATAATAAGTAAATCCTATTCCTAAACCATACTCTACACATAAAAAAGAAAGAACCAACCTCCTGGTGGGCATGTCATTCAGCTCTTCAGGGGCAATCAAAAGA